>VZTG01010609.1:378710-472133 GCA_013397845.1 Melanocharis versteri | reverse complement strand
AAAAAAAAAAAAAGTTCAGCTTCAAATACTTACCATAAACCCATCACAACGGTTACACACATCAGCATCTTTGAGTTCAGCTTGCAGCAGCAAACAGTTTGGTACTGTTGGCAAAAAGAGAAAGCAAAGTTTGTTGCTACAAATTTCTGGATTATTGCTCAAAATATCCATGTCTACAGTGTGGTTTAGAGCAGCTCCATGGTTAGAATGTATTTGGGATTTGTTAGCATTTGGGCAAGCATGACAAGATAAGATCTTAACAACTATATTTGAAACATGCACAAGTTCGTTTACACTGCCTACAGTGCTGCATTGATTCCTATCTCTTTCCTGGCTTATTTCACTAATAAAAGGGTCATAGCAAATGTACACAGAGCCAATAAGCCTACAGACATGAACCCCCCCCTGCCCCCCATAGTCTTTATATAACAAAAATTGTCTGTGGTTGGTTGTGGCTTAGATACGTTGCCAAAAGAGTTTTCATTGACTCACCATTTTTTCATATTGCGACATTCTCAAATTCACTCTATTTTTAGAGACAGATAATAAACATTTATGTGATCAAAATAAATAATACAGGACTACTGAAACATCTCAAAGGCTTTGCTATTCAGAATGGCATCAGCTTCTGCCAAGGAGTACACTCAGCACTAGCCACACTTCGGTTTTCAGCCATTTATTTTTGACATAATGAAAATGCCTTCTCTCTGAGTACATGGCCACTCTTCCCCTCTTACGTCAGAGTCTACAAGCTATCGAGGGTAAAAGATGTATGAGCCTGTTCAGACTGAGAGCCAGCAACTTAGTCAGTGTGTTTCTTTTTTTAGTATTTAATATCTTTCCTGACTGCAGCAGATTTAGCGTGCTTGGAAGTTAACACTGAAGTATTTGGACTACCACTGTTTGAGGGACAGTGACTGCTGAGACAGGACAGCAAGTCAGAATTTTTGCTTGCTGTACATTTAAACACATTGTTAAAGAGATGGGATAAATACTTTTTTTTCAAAGAATTCCACGCATCAGGCCGTGCCACTGTGAATCACACATTGCTGCTCACCAGACGTGTCTCTGTAACCGCAGCTGCTCGCGTTCCTTTGTGTACGCTTACAGTGCACAGAGTGAAAGTCCTAAAATGAAGAGGAAAGGGGGGAAAAACTGGATTCCAGATGATCTGACAGGATTCAGACTGAAGAATCCGAGGCAGCAGCTGCTTAAACCTTTGGAAGGGGTTATCTAGCTAAACCTGAGGGATTAATACATTGGACCATTCCGAGATAACCTATCTGCAAAGGCATTAACTAAGAGTTTGGAACACAAGTAAAAGCATTCACCACTTCTACTTCAGCAGCCTAAAATTGCAGCCAAGCCACGTGAGAGGGCATACTGACATCAGATCAGTCCTTTCTAAAGATCTATACAGAACTGCATTGTTTCCTGCAATCAGCAGTTTTAGGCCAAATTCTATGAATCCCAGTGACCTTGTCTTTTATCAAATAAAATGTGAAGCACTGGTGAATTTAATGGAAACTTTAAGTAAGCTCAACAACAGTTTAAGCATTCCATGCTGGGATATGCAAAAGAACAAGGCTATTCTGTAAAAGTACAAGCAGACATGTAGTAGATTAGATTGTCTGTACCAGCATCTCTGAAATTCAATCCTTTCTTAAATCATTTCAAAGGCAGATGGACAGTGTTTTGCCAAGTCTGCAATTTGGTGGTGATGGATTTGCCTCATGAATGTGAAGTTAGATGACTACTTAGAATTTCATATATTTGTGAGAGAACAGAGGAAGAATTATCTGAGGTCTTCTAAACTGCAAGAAAAGAGAGGAAATTGGCTACATGCTGAAGCATCGACAAAAGGACAAGTTGAATCTGTTTATAAGAATGCTGGCAGAAGATTTAAGTGCCTTACAATTTCAAATCAAAGGCCTGCTGGTGGGGAAAAGCTGGAGAGAAAAAAGGGAAATCTGCAAATACACTTACACTTTGCTTCTGATATGAGATAGAAAAGAGGAACAGAGAAATTAAGAGTGGAGGAGGAATGTCAGGAATTTTTTATATAGATAAGTATTTCTGAGCTCAAATTCACAAAAAAAAATAGGAGATAATGGGAAAAAATAACTATGGTAAATACATTTGAAAGAATGTCCTGGCACATAAAAAAATTACAGACTTGTTTTGTATGATAGCAAGGATATTTAAATACTTAGTGGTTATATTCTGGTTATATATTTGATGAGTTTGTTAGAATACTTGCAGTATAAGCTGTGCAAGCTACATGTAGTTCACTTTGCCCTACTATCCTTCAGTTGTTTTTTATGATATATTTAAAGGAGAGACTTTATAACCCATTTTTCTGCAGTTGGTTTTAGTCTGTGCAGAGTAGCTGTGCAAAAGATGGCAACATTGGTAGATAATGGAGCTAAAATGTACTTCTATCTATATAATGATGCAAAAATCTCATTACTCTTGATATGCTATACCAGGTGCTTTTCTACAAGGGGAACAGGAAAAGGACAACCCCAGATACCTTCTTGTTTGGAAAATCAACATCCCTACAGTTACTAAACATTAATAAGAGCATAGAATAATGGCAGATCAATTCTAAAGAAAGAGGTGAAAAGGAAAGCCTAAAAACAATTTGTTAAAGGACTCAGACTTCTGAAATAGATGTGACTTTGGATAACTGGCTTCAGCTGTGTGATCCAAGAAGTTTCTGTTCATTGTCTCCTTGCATAATAAGGCTTTGCAAACACTGACTATTTGATTTTGATTTTGATTTGAAACTTTTTTTCTACATTTACGTATCTCAATATCATCCTGTTTCAATGCCAGCAGAATAAGAAAAATTGACAGGATAATGTTAGGTTTTTTAATTCTCATTTCAGAGCTCAGAGCATGTTCACACACCTGCTCATGGCATGCTTGACCTCCAGGTTTAACCCACTGCCTCTTCAAAAGTCATTCAGTGGTTTAGCTGACACTCATTGTGGGTAACAGCCTCATGCAGAAACATGTGTGTCCAGACCCACCTCAGCCTAATTTCAAGGAATTCAACCTCCAGCTTCCCTCTACCATGCCTTAGCCAGAAAACAAGGCAGCCTGGATGAGAGCAGTGTAGAGTGATTCAGTCTGTCCTGTAATGTCTGGACGTGCCTACTTTCATCATCCTCAGTAGGCAGAAAGATCACCGTCTGGTGATTCAAGAAACATCTGTGACTTATTTTTAGAACTTATTTCAGTACTCTTCATTTGCTTTCATCACAATCTTTTGTCTTTCCTCCCTGCTACTTACTTTCATTTTACCTATCGCAAAACTGGAACAATAACTTCAGATTTTGTTAAGTCTCCGTTCTTATTCCCTCTTTTAATCTTTGCCTTACTTTCCCATCCTCTCACGTCACAGCACAAACACACTTGTCCCACCCCCCAGCCTCTTTAACTACCATTTCTCCTCTTTGTTTAATCTCTTTACGCTCAGAAATAGCACTCTGTGTCCTGCCTTGAACTGCCAGCTCCCTTCAATACAGCTAAGTTCCTCTTGAAATCAGCCCCCTTTTGGCTTCTCTGGCTTTGCACTACGATAATTTTCTCCCACTGTCTTTCTTCCACAGATCCCTCCAGATTTTATTGCAGTTCTTGGTGGGAAATCCAAAATATTTTCTAATTTGTCTCCTTCACTCTTGCCTTTAAATAATCTCAGGCCTACATATTTACCTACAAATTACCTACAAATTTACCTACAAATTTAAATTTAACTACTACTTTTTTAAAACAACTAACAGCCCTACCTCAACATCCCAGACCCATTGCCTCCTTGTGCCTCTGACATCTTTTTATGAGCAACCAGCTAACAACATTTCAAATTCTACAAAATTAAAACAGTCATTTGATATTCACTTGCACCATTTTCCCCAATTTTTTAAATCTGATTGACCAGCATTTCACTGCCATGTTTATTTATAAATACAAGACATATTTGGTCTCCCCCAGTTATTAAAATGCTACTGCAAAGACTGGTCTTCTACTACAAAGTTGTATCCATGTCACCCCTCTCTTTTCATTCTTCTACTACTAGGTCACTTTTTTGTATGAAACACAATATATTTGTCTTTATTCCTAATGCCAAGAACATCATAGCCCCATCCAATTCCCCATTCAGCAATTTCCAGTAATTCAGCAGCAGGAGCTCCAAATGACTTCTTGTCTCAATCTCCATATTTTACCTGCTCTACCTCTCAGGTGACAAAGTAAAAAATATCTCCCTATCATTCTCCATGCCATTCATAAAATATTTCCCTTATTATGGGAAAACCTGATAGTGACTCTTGTTAAGGTCTATGACTACAGGATACCTTGACTGTGTTTTTCTTGTGCACTGCACTTTTTGGCACCTGGTATTTTGTTTTACTCTCAGATCAGCTGAGCAGGGATATTCATTGGTGCATTCATACAGGGCACAGCCAAATACACAAATCCTACATTTATGATGCTGTGTAGGGATGTTCTCGTGGCGGGGGGCACCTGGTTGCAGCTCCTTGTTCATGTTCAAGACTGGTCCTTGTTCACGTTTGAAGTTGCTCCTAAAATGTGTCATGAGAAGGAGAGGCAGAATTATAAGGAATTTTTATAGAGATAGAGGCCTTCACAAAGAAGATAGAGTCTGGAGAACTGAAGCAAGTTGCACAGGATGAAATAGAAGTCAAGTGAAAAACCCTTTCACCAAGAGAAAAATCGGTCTCCTAGAAGGGCTTCTAGCAAAAAGTCACTTCATTTCTTCCCTTTTCTCTTCTCCCTGTCCTAGCCTTGCAAACATGAGTTATTCTAAAGGCAGAGGTCACATTCATGTTCACAGGCTGAAAACTATGAAGAATAATAGAGAATCTATTGTCATAACCAGACAGCAAGGAGAGGGACGAGGAGCTAACAAATCTATTTCTGTTCTAGACATCTGTAAGTGTGGAAGTAATTTATTTTAATGGTTTCATTCTAAACTGATGCTCCTATCAATACTGTTACTGCTACTCCAAGCAACTACAAAATCTGTCCAATTCTTTTCAGTGTAGATTTCTGTGACTCTTTTCATCTGGATTTACAGGATCAGTATTACATCTTGAATTGCTCTCCATTTTTACCTAAAAGCTTAAGGTACTTTTAATATTCTTTGTGAAACAGTATTTGCAGTAAAATGGTACTTGGAAAAGTAGTAGGAATATCTCACAGAAAGCAAGCATGTTTAGACTGAATTACCTGATTTCTGTCTTTTGTGATTCTGCATATTTAGCATCATTTGGTTTAGGATTAAAGACCAGCAGAAATGACTGCTAAATACTTATAAGTACATTTAATCCTATTTTATACTGAGGCCGTTATTGAATCATGTATTTTAAGTTACACTCACGAGAAGTGCAGAGAAGAAACGCACACTGAACTGGTCTTATATAGCAGTTAAAAGCCTTCTTCAAATGCTAATCATTTATAATTAGTCTACTTCAATTAGTAATGAACAAATTGCCCTCTCCAAGAAAAGAGAATATATTCCATGTGCTGATTAAAAGGGAAGAGTGATCTTCAAATTCTGAAGCGAATGATTGATGTGAAGCAAAACTCTCTCACAATTTTGTTCTTTTAACTCTTTGATGAACTGATCAACAAAGGCAAGTTTCCCAAAAGTCTTAGAAACATTATTAGCAATTCACATAAAGAAAAGCACATCTGTGTTCATACGTTCTCACTTTAAATACATCCTTACTTTAGCGTTATTTTATGCCATTTACTAAGCAGGTGTTATCTTCCCTCTTTTCTCCAGGAATCCGCTTTTAATTGGCTACTTTCTAATGTGCTAAAAAAACCCAAAAAGCAGTTGGCTGGTTGGAAACTGATTGTTAGGCAGTAGTCCCAAAAAGACCTTTGGGCAGGAATAAAGGCTTCTTATTGATTCAGTACAACTTCAATGGCTAAAGATTGCACAGTTTATGAGAAAATACCTAAGATGAATTTTGATACAAGACTTCTTTCACTTGCTCAGTGTCTATTCTAAGTAGCCCAGACAGTGTTTACTGGAAGAGTGGTTTTGCTTAGTCTTAATGCACAAGGTTTTCAGGCAATAGTGTACTTCAAGCATATGCAAATCGATAGTTTTGAATCACCTGTACTGTAATAGGGTAGGGACGAGGGAAAGAAAATTGGATAATTCATTCAGAAAGTAAGTTTCTGCTTTCTGCTGTTATGCCAACTGGTGAATTACAGAAAATCAATGTTCTGTTCTTTATGTTCTGTTATTAGGTGTTCTGCTTCCAGATGTTTGGGGTGGTCTTGTGTAACTGGGGTTTTGTTCGTTGGTTTTGGTGGCATTTTTACTTTATCGGAAGTGTGTGTGGGATATAAAGTGAAAATATACTGGACAATGTTACATTTTAAAAAGCAGAGAAAACCCTTCTCACTGATATGGTTGTGTAGGCAAATGCTGTAGGATTGGTAAGGAAGATATTAACAAAAATTACAAATGGAAAAATGCAGACTTAACAAAAGGAGATAAATTTCTTCAATGACAAGTTCGTCTCAGTAAGAGCAGCTGAACTAGGGAGAGAGTTTCTCTAGTAAAAGTAATCAAATCTAACAGAGATTTCTAGTACTTAATTTCAGTTTTACCTTCCTTTCACCAATTAAAGCTGCATTCAGTTCTTCCCCTAAGGACCCATGGCACGAAGGAGGAGGTGATATCTCCTTCCAGCCATCTTCCACAGGCATTGATTGCCCTCCATTTGAGGAGGCAGATGAAGGCACTGAAGCATTGCTTGGAATCTAATATAAACTGTAAAGCTCTACAATATTATAATATAATTTGAAAGCATGTAGACATGCATTAAGTTGTAATCACTCGCCTCTACATGGGAATAGGGAAAAGGATATCTTACATTACACAAATATACAGCTATAGCACTAATTAATTTCCCGATTAAAGCTATAGATAACTCCATAAAATAATTAGGAACAGCTTCATAGATCATTTACCAAGTATCTGGAATTCAGACAGTACAATATAGTTGCTCAAGGACAATGGTTAGTTCCCTTGTTAGTCTGTTTCTTCTTTGACTATCAGCTACATTAGTAACATTATGGTGAGCTCATAGCAACTCCATAAATGTTTTATCAGACTTGAAGAAAGATCATTATCCCATAAAACACCGGTGTAAGCATCTCTGATTTTGCACACTTAACCCTTTGTCCTAGTTCACTTGAAAACCTGCCGGTTCTGAAAAAGTCATTTATTGTGTCCAAGAACAACAAATAACTTTTTGAAGGATTTGTTGTTTGATTGCACGTGATTTCACAGCCCTATTAAGATGTTAGGATCCCTGTGTTCAGAAATAGATTGAATTGTTCTTTCTTTCAGGGTTTCCAGACACAGCAGCACTAAAATGTCCACAAGACACTGGACAACACATGTAAAGTAGCCATATTATAACTTACACGTTTGTACTTTTATACAGATTAATTTACAGAACCACTGTTTATTTAGGGATCATTCAAGAGGTTATTTAAAGATAGACTTTTGGTCAAGTGCCTTAGTTTTATCACACAGAGTCATTTTTAACTTCTACCCTAGACATTATGTCTGACTTTTCTGAAGGAGCAAGTTTAGGAATTTACTCTCTCGGGCAAACACAACTATATGTGTTACTATGTTACTTCCTCCACCTTTAGAAACACAACAATGAAATAAGGAACTGAAGATATAATCTATTTGAAGAAAAAAAATCTGTATTGTTCTAAAACTGGCCTTCTCTCTGGCCTCATGATGTAAATGCTGTTTTGTTTGACAGAAAATGTAGTAGTATTGTGCAGTATTATCGCCAGACTGTTGATGGACCTTCGGAGTTGTCATCAATAGTACGAATTCTGGATAAATGAAAACAAACTACCCAGGAGTCAATCAATTTGCCATCTATAACACACAGAATACTCAGAGAAGAAACAGCAAAAATATCTTTGCAAAATGCAAGTTTATAATAAAAATTAAATATTATCTTTAACGAAGGCCTTTTCATACAACAAAAACTCTCAGAGTACTAGCTTCAAAATCCACATCTTGTTTTATTAAAAAACATATGGAAAAAGGAATTGTGTGCACGTGAAATACTCAGGAGACATGACCTCTGTATGTTCTGTGAACACCAGACAGGAAAGAGACCTGTTCCAGGGGATTAGTGAAAATACACAGATTTCAAAAAGCCGTCTGGTTGCCTGGGAACTCAGTGAGAAATTCAGGATAGTTTTACAGCTGATCAAGGTTCATTCAGTAAGTAATAGATAAAAAGTGCTGATCTAGAAAGAAATGAAGATGCATATCAACTGTATACAATGTAATCTGCTGTTCAGGCATTCCAAAAGGATGTTTCCTCATCTTGGGAACATCCTCATGGTAAACCTTGTAGATTTTTTTTGTAGCAAAACATCACAGAATACCTTAATACAGCCAGAAAATTTGTCTTCATATCTTAAACACTGAGAAGTAAACACCCAAGGAAATACGACGAATGCAACACAATGATGGATTTTTGTGGACAGAAGAATTGGAAAGAAAATTATTACTTCATTGTGAGTGATACTCTAGAAGTACAGCTAGTAGTATAGTGAAAAGAAAGTGAAAACATAGAGAAGAAATTTTCTCTGATAATAAGTTCTGGATTTTGGAAAAATCTTTGATGGAAATTACATCTCCTAGAATTTGGACAAAGCATTGTAAGTGTAATAAAGGATATACTGATGAATTGGCAGAACAGGAGCTGGAAGAGCTTTTAGTATTTTTCCTCTTTCCTAATTCTTTATTCGTATCATTGACAGCATTAAGTATTTCTAATATTTTTTATGCCATTTCTATAGTAGGAAAAAGTTAATTCCACATTTTAACTCCCAATTTCTACAGGAACATCTTGCAGTGAGCTACCAGATATTAAAAATAAAAGGTGAGAACTATCAGCATTTAGTTTAACATCTACATAAGAGCTATTTCTACAGAATTCCTTTACACGCTGTAGAAATAAGCAGTCCTAGTGCCTACCTAATTTCATGTTGCTAACAGCTTATTTATGAGCCATATCAACAGAACAACTCACAACCAGAGATGAAAAACACAAAATAGAAGTTGTACAAGCTAGAGTACAAATGGTAAGGTTATTAGGATGTTATTAGGCATTAAGACGTAATGAAATTAAATGGACATCAAACACCCAGCTCCTGCAGTGTGGGGCAGGATGGTGCGGGGCTTTTTGAGCAGGCTGAATGGATGAAGCAGAATGCAGAGGCCAGCTCTCCTGAGCTGAGGGCTGGCAGGACCCTTCTGCCTTCACACAAGCTCACGCCATCGTTAGCAGCAGCACAGATCTCCAGAGAAGTTCAGAGAGCAGCACGCTCCTTCCAGAAGACATAGGAGATGTCTTCAGGAGCCAGGCTTCTCGGAAGAATGCGCTTTGTACTGCCTTTGCTCTGGTTAATGGCCTGACATATGGAGAATATTTTTGGATGTTTCCAGTTACTTCAAGAATCAAACTTCCTAATTTGTCTCCTACTCGTTCTTCAGCTATACCCAGCTGTGTAACAGACTAGCAGGCAGGCTCCACCATAAAGGAACTGTCTGCTCTTTGCATAAACTGGGATTGATGATTCCTAATAAACCTGTATTTTGAGCTGCGCACAATCAGATTCAAAAATGTAAAGCCAAGACTGCTGACTGTGATCCCATCACACAACAGTATGCTTGTGTTCTGCCAGGATGACATTTTACGTAGTTATTTTACTTGTCACAAGAAAAACTGAAAACGTAAAGTAAGCAAAGACACAGAGGTTTTACTCATTTTTTGCAGCATTCAAAACTCAAATCACCCTGATTATATAACAGTGAATTTAGGTATATTACAGAAGACATGAAGAAAAATGCAGCCTAAAATCAATCTTTGCAGAAGGTAGGGTCTTGATTTGCCTCTCAGACTTCAATCTATTCTCAAAGTTGTATATTCTTAGGACAGATTTTGTAGGTCCAGATTCTCAAAGAAACAAGGTATATTTCCTGGAATACTTTTTCATATGTTTTCATCACGTAAGGGAATTTTTATGAGCTTTTTTATGGTAATCTAGATTATCAGACATCAACAAAAGTCCCTTACATTAAGGAAGAAGGTGGGGGTTTTTATCTTTATGTAAATGTGTACATTAAAAATGTATTATATGTTTATGGAAATCAAGAATTAACTCATCCTCACTGCATATTTTAAGCCAATATTATTAATCTGGAAATGCAAAAGAAAATCCAAGTGTACCATTGCCAACCAAAGGTCTTTCTCACCGGAAAAGGTAAAGTCGCAGGCAGCTTTTCAGGTTGCCTAGGATCTCAAAATGACTCTTACATCATCCTATCTCTTAGGCATCAATGTGGGGAATGAGGCCAAGCAAAAGAAAATGGACACTCCCAAATCTGGATGACCTGTAGCTCTCAGAAGAGCCATCCAGGGCTACAGGCAACCAGACACAATTTAGTGTAGTCTGACACAGCTCTAATTTCAGCCAGCAGTAGGGATCTATCTGGAACTTGGCCAGCATCAGGCTAGAGACAATGAAAAGCTTTTTTTGTTTTCAGTCTGTTTGATTTTTGGTGGTTTTTTTCCGAATAAAGCCTGCACACACTACCTAACCTGCTTTTCTATTTATATCCTTGTTTAGACATATATAGGTGACTCTGCAGACCTTTCAGCGAACACATACTTCATGGCAGACACTTTGCCAGGGCACACACTGCAGGAAGAAAAGCTCCATCAGCATTCCCCCCAGCCCTGCTCCCCACAACACGCACACCACAGGCCTTCCACGTTATGCAGCTGTCTTTCAATCCCGTTAGAACTGAGCTGGAGAATGGATATGGGGAAGTGACGCATTTCTGACTTAAATTTTGGTCTCTTTCAGCTTGGAGGCTGCGTGCAGTGAGTACATACTCAGACTCGACAGGCTGGAATTGCTCATGTACTGCTGTTTATATGTAGCTGAAGATGCTGCTTCGTAAAGTCACATGCACTGTGAACATATTTTACTTTTGAAATATTATTGTTTACAGGATTAGAAATAATAGAATAATAGCAAGCCCAGCAGAAATAACAGAGCTTGTGTTTAAGTGTGAGTTTTCCTCTCCTAATGGGTAGACATTTATAATTTACTAACCCTGCAGTGATAATGAGGGTAATCTGCCACAGCACACTAAGCTCTCCGACTTTCCAGCTTAGTGTTCTGTTTGCTCAGGTAAGAGATCTGGTTTCTATCTCAAGTGAATGTGTAACTCTCTTCACAGGCTGCTCAGCACAGGAAGTTTGGTGTCTGAAGATTCTCTGCAGACAATGTGCCAAGAGGGCCTTGGTGAGACTCCTCTGCATTCCCTAGAGATAACTGGAGTCTGGGACACAATAGCAGAAAGGATAGTGAAGTGTTGAGGGACAGAGAGGACCCAGTGTGGGTGTCACACTGTGCAGGAAAGCTGGAGGTGGCCCTTGGCTCCTCCTCAGCTACCATTTTTCTCATCTCTCTTTCACATGGTGTCACTGCAGCACCAGTTCCCTCAGCACATTTGAGAGGGCTGATACATTGACAAGGCAAAATACTGCTGAAGGTGATAAATGCTGTCTGGTCAGTCATAGCCACCCAGGCTAATAATATTTGTTCACCTTCTCAAGCTCCACAACACACAAACAACTCAGACATGTTGCACGCTTTTCTTAACACTGACTTGGTCTCTGAAGACTTGGAGACGGCTGGACATCACTGCAGTGCCTACAGCTGGACCTACTTATCTCTGATACTCCTGGCGAAAAAGACCTGCATCTCTGCTTTCCAAAGGCAGCAGATTTTTAAGTAAGAAATACCCTAAACAGGACCACAAAATGAAACATCTGAAGACTAAAGGGTGGTGGGTTTGGAAGGCTTTTTGGGGTGAGCGTGGTGTTGGGAGAATACAACGCATGACAGACACGATTTCATCCTATGTCTGTATGCTATTATACAGGATCATCTGGCTTTTCACACAGATATATTAGAGTCACTCTAAAAAAAAAGATCACATTGTCTTGGTGTCCATACTATTTTCCCTGTATTCTAAAAAGAAAATAAGCCTTAGTCTTATCTAGAAAATACTTCTAAGATTTCCTTCTCATTGTGTCCAAACAATCAACATTCCTGTAATAAGTAATGCCTTGATATTAACTAAATCTCTAAGGTATCTTTTCATGGAGTTTTCATAGCATGGGCTGATTTATTTAATTGATGAATAGCTTTGTATGTGCTTATTTTTAATCCTACCCATTTATCTTATGAAGAATTGCTGTTTGTAATTATTCCAAAGACCTAATATCAATATTTTTAAGGATAATAATGAATGACATAGCTTTTAGCAAGCCTTTTAATGTTTGTAAAACAATACTGTAATTATTCCGAATAAAATACTTACTCAGTTAATACAAAAGAGCTTGATACGTTACTTGATCTCACATGAATACAATGAATCCAGCAGGCTGAATTTCTCTTTGAAATCCATAACCGCCTACCTTTCTTTTTAATCACACTCTCATACTTTAAAATCTGTGGAATACTCTTGAAGACCTCTGTGTTATGAGCTAAATATTAAATACTACCAAAAAGACCCCTATAGCATTTTACCTGCTCTGTAAGTTCCTATATCCAGCTGTTGTGTCACATTGAAAATTTAAGTTGGAAGGTCTTTCTGCCAGGGGAGGTTTTTTTACTAACTGGAAGGGCAGCTTCATTGTCCATTGCTAAGGTTCCTTGTGCTAATGCACTACAAAGAATGATTATTATTTAATGAATACCTGTAGTCTCCAGGATGGTTCACTGAGGTTATCACTGTCAGTTACACTTTCTAAGCTTATATTAAAAATTACAGGAATAGCTATTCCCTTGTTCACTAAAGAGGACAGAATATTTTACCACTTAAGCAAAGAGTGTGCATAGATACCATCCACAGCTGAAGTCTCAAGAGTTCTTAAAAATAGCAAGGAATCCATCTCTGGGTGCCTGATCTTGGCCTGTGATTCAAAATTCATTTTTAGGCCCTTAAATAGGCAAAGGAGTTTATAGAAGCCTTTATTATCTAGTCATGTCACACAAGTCACTGTCTGCCAGTGGAATCCATCAGTCCCCTATCATTGGAGATGAGTCATTTTTCTTTATCCAAGTTCACAGACTGCAGAGGCTATTATTTTGATAATAGGCCTTCAGGTGTTTCCATTTTGACATCTGAAGCTTTTAAAAAGACTTCTGAAGACTTTCAGGAAATATTCAAGCCATCCATTCTCAAATATGAAGAGATACTCACCTATTGCTTTCCATTCTCCCCATTTTTCCTCTTTTCTTTTGATTCTTTCAGAAAAATTTCAAGCAAGATTTGCATTTTTCAAATTCTTTTTGACAAATGAGTTATTGATTTGAGATTCTAAAGCACAATTTTAATCGCTTAATTTTTGGCTGGTCTAATCAGTATTTTAGCTTGTGAAACGAATTTTATTTTTTTCATTCCATGCTTCTGACAAAACACCAAGAAAAAAGGTTGTGAATTTCAACAAACTTTTTCCAAGTTTTTTCATTCATCTGTGCTTCACTATCCCACATCTTTCTTCCCAGCTCACTGTAAAGTTTCTTGATCGTTAAGGAAATTGTCATCACTGCACTTGACTAATCTCATAAGAGAGGCTTTTCTGAAGCAATACACTTTATATTCGTTATTTTTGAAAAGTAATCAAGCGTACACCACATTTATAGTTAGAATTTTATCTCTCTATAGCATGCATGCAATGTACAACCAACTCTGAGCGAGGACTGAGGAGTTCTGAACATCAATGGGTACTGAAAACTGATAAAACCAGTATGGAAGTTCTTTCAGCCTATGGAAAAGCATCAAGCAAATACGTCATTGTGAAGAAGCAGTGGAAATTTTGCCTCAAATTTTTGGGAGCTTTCCTTCATTGGCTTCTGCGGTTTAAACACGATGAGATTTCAGATTATCATATCTACTAAACTAAATCTCACCTAAGTTTTGCTTACTCTAAGCTTTGTGTCTAACTGCACCTTCCCATAAAAGCTCTCAAGTGGAATTACGACTACTTGACTTTTTAGGTTGTAAGAACTTCTTTCTCTCTCTTCCATTAAAGGAGAAAAAGACTGAAAAGCTATAACTGTTCATCAAATTTATTGTGCTTGTAATCCCCTAAATTCCCATTTCACTGTTGTTTTTACTGGCTGAAAAACTTACTCAGGCTTTACTCATGAATTATGTATTTAAGAACCGAGTACAGACAGGATCCTATGATCCATAATTACAAATCAAGTCTTATACAAGAATCTCTTCCTGTATCACTCTGATAATTCTTTCAGCAACGCAGTTTTGTATCTCCAGTATTAGTTTTTTTTTTATTTCTTTGGGGCCTGTATATCATTAATCAAAAAATAATTCAAAATATCTTCACAACAAACTCGCATTGACACTGCTGCAGTCCCGTCCCCATAAACACACTTCCATGACTCCACTAGGCTAATGAGTGTACTTAAATTGTTCCAATAAAGGCTGTATCCTCTTCACTTGGAGCGTTTGCACAAATTTCTAACATGGCAAGCCTACAAAATTCAACACTGTGCCTAGACATACGCACACGCACACCCTGTCACACAGGCAAAAGGTGGCAAAGAGGTGGAGAACAGCAGCAGTCCTGCAGCCCTACAGCCTACTGAGCACTGGAATTGCTGGAGGAATAATTTCCTGAATGCAACCCCCCACAGCCATTTAGTCAAGTATGCAGTTGGACTCAGTAGGCTCTTTAGACAGTTGGTCACAAGAGATTCCTGTCCTGAATTATCCCCTGGGACAGCATCCAGGTCTTGCAGGCACAGAAAAAGCCTGAAAACTTCTAACACACGTGTTTAAGCTCAAACCCAATGTACTGTGAGTGCTCTGATAAAATGAAAAAACTGAAAGCTCCATAATCTGACAGTGTTGAGTGGGAGCTCTACATGCTGGGTATCTCAATAGGTAAGAAGTGGTTCAGAAGTTACCATCTGAAAGGTCAGACAATGGAAGCATCTTCTTTAAACATGTCAGATTTCACTCAGCAGTCTGACAACAGTCATCTTACATTTAGTCTGCCTCCTTTCTCCAGGGAGATTAAAATATTACAGCTCTGTACATACCTAGATGGCCAACCCTTGCACTATTCAAACAAGGAGTACACATAGCAGTATGCTGTGCTCAAAATCAATTACAGTGAATTAATGATTAACTGAAAAAAATGACTGATTATTTCATTATTTTATATTCAATTTATTTTAGAATCATAGGGCCTTTGGATATGCAGAAAAAAACTTAACACAAGTTTGATGGTATTTTCAATATTCTAATTTTATGATAATGATTTAAGGCATTCGTGACTGCTTTAAAGTAGAAAGCACATCTCCAACTTCCAGATCTATAAAAAGCAACAAAAATGTGTCTTATTGAGTGTTAGGCACAAATCTATGACTTTTATAAAAAGCTTTGAATATTAATGAACACTTTCTGAAAAATTGCTTAAAACCTTATGAAATGGTAACTTGAATCACAACATTAACAAATTCGAGTTCCCTGTAATGATAAGGGTCCAAAAGATTTAGGATAGTTTTAAAAGAAACAGAAACACTGAGAGTAAAGCTGCTCTGATGCCACTCAGGATCAACTTATTCCTAGATAACAAAATACCAGCCAAGCATGAGATTTGCACCTTCACTTCAGATTTCTTGCACATGAACTTCTTTCTGCCTTATCAATGCAGCTACCAAAAGGCTTAGTGAGTGCAGTTGGATCGGAGTCTCTCACTGCATTTCTGACTGAAAACTTAATTGTTCGTGTCCACATGTAGCAGCAAGTCATGCCTGCAGACTCGTGATAAATTTAACTGCAGAACAGGAAAAAAATAGGGGATAGATAAAATATTAACCTCCATCTGTAAGAGTTAATGTGCCAAATTATATTACGCGTATTATGCATATGACTTAATTTTATTTATACTTTAAATCAAATGGCCTGATCAAAAGGAGAACTACTCTACCTGCACTTCAAGCAATATGGGTCAGTTTAAACATTCTTAATGCTACCGTGTCCCCAGCAAATTTATTTCTGTCACTTAGATCAAAGGCATGTATTTGCAGCATTTTCTATGCCTGCTCTACAGATGCAGATATGTTACTTCCATAAGATCTGCTACACACGCTACTGTAATTGCTCAGAAAATACTAAAATCACAGAATTTAATTCTGTGAAAGATTCTCTTTAATAAAATATTGCTGGTTTTCTCTTAAGACTGGGTCATTATTTATTCTTTTCATGCAGTTCATTTCAGAAGTTTCAAAGTGTTTGACAATAACAAAAAAATCAATTAAAAGCCCAAAGACAACACTGCAGTAACATGAAAAGAAATATAATAAAATTAAATGCAAATTTCTAAATTATTCAAATTAAAAGTTTTATAGGTATCCACAGTAATAAAAAAATAATAAAAAGCCTTCAAAGGAAGAAAAAAAGACAACAGAGGGTTTGAAGACTGATATTTAGTTTAATATCTGTAATTAGTTTAATAATTTGGCAATACTTGTGCCTCACAGGATAATGGCAGTTGTCTACAGAAATTGCATATGCACTTGCTCAAAGCTACAGTTTTTCTTTTAACTATCTGTGCACCAATGTACAGCTCCTTAATGCAGCATATACTGAACAAGGAAATACTTTGTGGTTTTTTGATGTATTTGGTCTACAAATCTCAAGGTAACTTAAACAATCGCAGCATTCGGCAACATGAAAATTATCTTTACTTTATAATTGGGGAAACTGAAGGATGAGATTCCTACCTTCAGACATTTCACGTGTTCCTGAGTAAAAATTAGCGTGCCCGAAAGCACAGAGGTGACAAATATCCACGGTTTGCAGTGATGTATGCAGGAGCTCCAAAGCCTCGCTGTGTCAGCAGCAGCAGTCCTGCTGCACTTACTCAGGTATGAACCTGAAGACCTTTGCTTTTGCTGCCTGAGTATATAAATGTTGGAGTGCATGGTTTAGTTCCTGGCTGGACCGCACGATTTACTCCCTGATCACTCATTATGGCACTGTATCGCGAACCCATGTAACGGAGGATTCGACGGCCTTTGTTGTAATACGAGCTGAGAATCTCACAGATGGTGTATTTGCCATCACTGCTTCTCATGACAGCTTCCCAGTTTTACAGAGTGAGAACCCATGAACAATGGAATTAAGAGCTGAATGTAAATTCACCTGGATCAAGATGCTGCACTACCCCAGAGATAATGGAAAAATTAGCATAATGAGGCAAACAAATGCTTTAGAGTCATAACTTCCCCTCCAATGCCTCTTGCAATGCTTCCTTTGCTCTGCTGAGTTCTAAAACCATCTCAGGGCTGCTGACAGGTGGGTGATAAAGGAAAAGAATAAAATGTTGTCAACAAATGTTGCCCGTTCCTTTTTACGATCTCCACACACATGATCTGGGCTAGAGAAAAGTAGAAACAGTCATACTGGGTTAGAGTGAAATGACTAAATCCTGCCTCCAACTGCAGCCTGTAGCTGATGCTTAGGGGACATGGGAGAAACGAGGTAAGGACAGACTGGTCCTGCTTAGCAAACATCACTGCTTTTTGCAGTCAGAAGGTTAAGAATTTCCTGAACTGCCTATCAGCCATTCATCTGGAACCAAGTTCTACAATTTAATTACAACTCTATGAAAAAATAGTTCCTCCTGCTTGTTTTAGACCTATTCCTTGAAAACAGAAAGGTGGTAACTATCCTTTCCTAAGTAAATTGTTCACAGACATCTTTGTAATGACACATTTTTATTCATCGCCCTGTGACCCTCTTTCTTGTACATTTTGTGTCCTCTATTTCCTCAGAAGAAATGCATCCTCATATATTTGGTAACATCAATCTCTAGTAAATAATTCCATTACTTATAATACTCTATCTCACCTTTAAACCAGGCATTTATCATCACAACTGATAATTACTATGATTAAGAAACAGTGACACTCAAGTAAAAACATTTTTTCTCATTTCATAAGTGCTTAGTTTCCTAAAGGAACTTTCTGTGTATGCTGTCAGAAATCCTTGTTTACCAGCACAACAGCTATTCCAGTAAACTCAGGAGCCAAAAACATTCCTACTCACAAGAATTTCTCCCTCTGCAGTTATTAAACCATGAAAATTGCCCTTGTCACACCTTTGGTGCAGTGACCTGGCACTCTGGATAGCACCATCTGCAGTGCAGCGCAGTAGGGTAAGTGTGCTCCCCAAGGGCATTTTGGATGCAGTCCCTCCACCTTTGGATGTTGGGAGTGTTTGGTAGCATGGCCAGATGCTGCCTGGTGGCCCCGGGGCCAGTGAACATGCCCTGGCACTGCTCTTTGCTAACATGGATTTAAAAAAAAGCCCAAAACAACAAGGTTATGCAACATACAGCACAAGCCATGATTCACCTTCCGTGTCCACTCCCACTTATTAGAAGAGGTTACATATGAACAGCATAAGCCCACACACAAACAAACCTCCAGATTTTGGATGTTCTTGGAGGTATGGGGATCCTACATCCTTCTGCAGCCATCTAGGTCAAGCACATGCTATTCATAAATGTTTAACATAAAGAGAGTGAACCACAAAGTGAGAGCAGCATTCCTACAACTCAGTCCACTGCCAGAACCATATTTTCCTCTGTTTTGTGCTTACAGTGCCCTACAAATTTTTCATCACAGTTTTTTTGTTTTATTTTTTTAAATTAGAACAATAAAACTACTTAATCACAGTTTAGAAGCTCTACAGGTAGAATGATTATTCCTGTAACAAGCCATATCTTACTTTCTAATTTGAAATTATTACAAAATAATTTATTAATGTCTTCTTTTTTTCCCAGAAAGGAGGTCAGAGATAACATATTTCTTCTACTTTCAAAATTAAACCTTAAAAAACCCCAACCCAAGCCCTTTCCTACATGTGGTCTTTTCAGGCAGCCCTTCATTGAAGATGTGCCTAAGCATGGCGTACTTCCCCACACTTCCTTGCTTAATTGGTAAGGCTACCCAGCTGATCACTCAGGTTTTCAGCTTTTTCCTTAAATCCACACTGCATTTCATGCAGCTGAATTGAACTGAGAGCTTGTTGAATAACGAATTCTGCTCTCACATTGTGAGCCTTCTCATCAAACAATTGTAATATTGACAGGTTCCATTTACAAACCTAACCACCTTCTTATTGAAACATAGACTTTTATGCAATTTTTATATATTACTGTGAACATTACTTCTACTCTATGTTCACGCTTTCCTTTGTGTTTCTCCCATGTCTGTTGGTTTCTGTAGGGTTTGGCTGCTGCACTGCTCCAGAAAGTTCAAAAAGGTCCAATTTTGCTAAGCTCTGCAGAAAGGTGACTTTCCATTTAAATTTAGGTGAGATCCATCTCACTAACTTTGGATAGCTGCAACATAGTCATCTGAGTCTGCATAAGAAGGTCCCTGCTAAGTTTGTGGAGAGAAAAAGGCATTTTATAGGACAGTATACTCCAGTCTTGTGAATTCACAAGAACCAGCTAAGATCCAGACTTTTAAACTGTAGCCATCTAAACTCAGCTGAACTAATTCTGTTTCCCTTACGTATTTTTTAATACCACCTTCCTCATAAGCACACGAGGAGAGCCAATTCTTTGATTGCCCTGGGAAACAATAGCAGAACAGCACTCAAGAGCGCTGTGTGTTGTATTTTCCCAAGTGATTAGCAGTCCACGATTGCCAACCTGCAAGTGCAAATCATATTCAATTACCATCAGTCTAGAGCAGAAAATAAGGACATGATTGTTCACAGAGCTTTAGTGTGTCATTCTTTTTCAGTAATTTCTCCAGAACATACTATACACCCTATGAAAATCTACCAGGCATTTAATTTATAGCGTGGTCTAAGGAAAAAAATTGTCCTCTTTGATGAGCTATGATCATATACATTGTCAGCCTAAGACAGAATGAATTTGAACCAGCAGCATGTTTCCTTGAGCCATGAAGGAGGGAGTGGTAATAAGGGATAGCAAGGTTTGTTATGTGCTGTGGTTCACTGTGTTCACATTCAATCACGTCCCTGCTCTGTGACTCAATTTACCCTTGTGCAGACAGAGAATTCATATTTTGTGAAAAAAACAGCTGTGGAGTTTTATGGCACAGAATTACACTTTGCTTTCAAATACACAGAAAATTCTGTTTGTTTCACATCTAGAACTGAAATCAGAGCTCAGCCCTTCAAGTCCACGTAAATAATTTGAGACTCTCAGTTTGAAAAGGGCTAGGAAGGTGTGCATTAATATTTAAACTTGTTTTGCATGGCATTTTCTGGGACATGTTTTCTAATCATTGACATTATCCAAACATGCCACATTTCCTCTTTAGCGAGGTTTTACTGTGGGATTATCTTGATTGATGTGGATAACAGCATTGCTGTGAAGAGAGGTTTTTTATGCATGCACTCCAGTTCCTGTTAACAACTGTAAAGATTAGGGGTTTATACAACAGGTATTAACAGACTTTTCCTGTTATTAACAATTTAGGTCAGTATTTTGCTTTTTATTTTATGCATGAAGGTTTTACGATTCTGTATTCCAAGAGCTTTCTTGTTTGATTTATTGTTCAGCAAGCTTACTTAAGTCTTTGCTCACTTTTTAATATTTGAGAAATTCAAAAAGGCTGCAGGCTCAAAGAGGGTCAATACATTATATCATACATTTAGGATGAATGTAAAACGTATCTCCGTTTTATTTTGTGTTACTAAAAACCTTATCAGTAAAGTCATCACCTTTATTATCACTGGTAAAATGATGGTATACCCAACATCTTGGACATAAGCCTCACCAGGGTCACAACGAGCCTGTCACAGCAGAATGAATCAGGCTCTATTCAAGGCTGTGAGTGGTACTGGGTGAGAGAAGGAAAGGAGCAGTGCCACTCAAATACATGAAATTACATATAATTCAAAGATTTTTAAAATCTTCTACCTTGAGTCCCAGGATATAAGGTTCTTCCCTTGCCCATCTTCTTTCAAAAACCTCTGTTAAGGCTTTAATTTTTATTTTTGTCAAAGAACTCAGAAACCTTTTATATATATTTCTGAAGGAAAATCTCTGCCTCATCTATTCCCTACTATCTACAGATCTGAAAGTTAAACAGATATTTTTCTTCATGATGACAGAAACATCAGGGGGTTAAAATGAAAAAAATTAGAGCAATAACATTGGGCTGAAATACATGCATTCACTTCACTTCGAAGCCTGTAGCTTCCAAAAAATTTTGCGTTTGCATAATAAAAGGAATGAATGTTCAAATGAGAAATTTTACATATAAATAGGTTTCTTACAAATCACATATGTATATAGCTTAAAAAGCATCCCAGAATCTTGATGGCTGTAAAATGTTTAGTTGTTGACCTCACTTCATTCTTCCTAAGGAGAAACAGATGTATGTAATTGAAATTGTATGTGGATTTAAAGTTGTGCCTAATTTATGGATTTTGATACATCTCTTCACTATTATACAACAAAAGAGGATTTCTTTCTTCCTTTCCTCTTTTTTTTTTTTTAATTTCTTTTTTTTCATTTTGATGTATCTGTATATTTTTTGAGTCTTGTCAATGCTACAGGCGAGGGTGTCATTTTGGCGCAAGTCTTTGCTCTGGGATGTGTATACATTGTGCATTTGGGCCCAAACACAGGGTAATGACATCCTCCGCTATCTGGACAATTAAAGAACCCAAAAATATAAATTATGCTACCCTCTATTATTTTTGAGTACTGCAAATCCAGTGAAGATCTGAGTCTCTCTCTGCCCGTTGCCAGCCAGTGTGGGCAGTGTGAGTTCTGCTGTGAGTCAGGTCAAGGCCAAGCCACCCGGTGAGTTCGGCAAAAATACGGAACACGAACAGAAGGGAATTAGACACTCTTACAAGAAAATAATAAGTATTCCAGAGCTAGGATGCAAAATCTCAAAGAAAAGAACTAGCAATAGTTTGATGAGGTAAGACCAGTGGCATTTTAAATATTTTTCGTTTTATCAAGCAAAAGGCATAGCATCAGAAGCTAGCACTGTTTGATGGCATCACACCATGACATCAGGGAGAGCAAGATCTGGCTGACCTAAGCTGCTGTAATTGTCTTGCATCTCATTTGAAATAACTGGGGTGGGAGGGTTCCCCTAATACTTTTGCAACTATTTCAGAAATACGTTTCCTTGACAAAAACGGGAATATTCTCTGCCGATGCAGAACTATTCCAGTGTGCTCAGTTATAAGCAAAGTATATAACTTGTTTTTGCTTGGCAATTAATTAAAAATATAGTGTTCTTTCACAATTTAAAGAACAATTAAGTAAAATACAAGCAGCCCAGTTTCTTTTAGACTCAGGTGATAAAATTTATTTTAAAACCATGCGATGATAACACCTTCCCACAGGACTAAACCTCCCCTGTCACATTAACATTGACCTAAGCTCTGTGGGATAAGGAATTTCAACAGCAAAGCCCTGCTTGGCAATATTACACACTATTTTCTGGAACCCTTCCCTGCAGCCTACTGAGCTAACACCATGGCAAGTCTCAGGATCTACTGTATAAGACGAGGTTAAACCTTCAGAAACCTTAATTAGTCTACTGAGCATTTGCAAATAGGTACATAGACAGGAAAAAAAATAGCTTACTGAGTATAGGAGGGAATATATTTAGCAGAATAAAGTGAATTTCTCAAAAATTTGAGACTGAATTGGAAGTAGTAACAAATAGTTGAACACTTAAGGTAATTTTTAGGCAATGCTGTTCACAGTGGGGAATCACTGAGATTTTACATGACTCAGAAAGACAGTATACTTAAAAAACTACTATATTTACAAAAAGCCAACCAGCTTTCTTCCACTTTCCTGCTCAAAGAATGAGAAAAATTTAACCCACGTGTCCATAAACACACAATTTTGAGGTACAGTCACAAGCTGCTTGGAGTTCTGTTCTGAAATGAATCCCTAAGCTCCCTGTCCCTTGAACGTTCTGGCAGGGAGGAAAAGGAGTTGGGACCAAGAGAGCCAAGCCAACTCAAAGAGGAAGTCCTTACAAGCTGTTTTGAGCTGTTTATCACACACTGCAAGCAGACAGAGCCATCTCAGGACGCCATGCAAAAATCCAGTGCCTGGCACCACAGGCTCACACAATGAAGCGCTACCTCTCCATGAGGAGCTGAACATTTCCCAGTGATGCTTTTCCCTGCACCACTGTCTTTCAAGGCCATTGGTCATGCGAATTCTGGAAAAACGCAAGCAGACAAATTATTCAAGGTCTTATAACGAGATTTCTTCAGCAAGTGTAAGCAAGTGGCTTGTGGCTTCAGGTAAGAGGCTGCCCACCTGAAGAGGATGGGGAAATTGTGCTAGAACAGAAGCATAAGGTTTAAATTAACTGTCACACAAGGGAAAACTGCCCAAACTGAGTGAAATGTTAATGTTTAACGGCACAGTTCAAAAGCTATTTAAAAATACCATCCCAGGCACTAGGAGTGCCTGAAAAATGGTGAGAGGGGACCTGAAAAATGGTGAGAGGGGACCTGAAAAAGAGACCGAAGTCATGACAGCTTGTCCACTGACTTCAAATCACTATGCCAGACCAGGCAGGTAACTTTTTGCACTAACTTGTCTCATCAAAGGAATGGATAAAAAGAATAATGACTGTGCAACCAATTATATCATTGTCTTTAGTCATGAAGTTTAGCTTCAAGCATATTTTCTGGAGCTAATTCTCACAATTTTTTCAGAGACACAGTGTGTCCGCTTACTGCATTTAAAAGGGGAAATATCTCCTGGATACGTAAGTGTAGTAGAGAATTCTGCAAAAAATAAAATATCACCATACTAAACTTATAATAATTCAAGATAATGTCATTCTCATAGCCAAAAAATGTTTCACCATACCTTTCAAATATATTAAACTCTCAGACTGGAAGCTATGTGTCTTCTCCTTTCCAAACTCAAGGATATGGAAAATAAAGGCAAGTCCACAAATCATTTTACATTTTTGATCAAACAGCAATGTATTCGCATACATCGCCTAAGAACAGAAACCTATAGACCTTCCCTTTTAAAAAGGGATTTATAGAACCACACTCCTTGCTGCGAACTGCAACAAGAATCTAAAATTATGAGATACAGAATAATTGACAATGTATGACAAGACTCATATGACAGCAAAAGTAAATAGGGTTCATTTGTAACAGACGTGGCTGAATCATATGCTGTGATATTTTCCCAAGCTCTGATCATTTTCTCTAGGTTGCCTTGATGTTTGGGGAATTTCTATCAGCGTTACAGAAAGAAATGCCAAGTGTCCACTGATTCTGACTCTGACCATTTTCTTTTTTGCCATGTTTTGAAGTCCCTTCTGCAAGGATCCTACTTACCTTCTACTCCCCACAGAAATAAAGTGAAATATGACAGGAAAGACGCCTACATCTTCACCTATGTGAAGTGAGGCTCTCACTCTAGCCTGGAAACTATTCTCCTGCTCGACTGCACACTTACGTATTTGCAGACTAGATTTTGGAGTTAAAAATAAATGTGGGGCAATCACACTGAGTAACTCTCACCAAATCATAAAAAAGAAACAAAAGTCCCAATGATTAGTTCATATAATCACTGAAATTTTAGGCTCGAAAAGACCTCTAAGATCAAGTCCAACTGTTAGCCCAGCACTGCCAAAAACTGCCTCTAAATCATGTCCCCAAGTGCCACATCTACATGTCTTTTAAAAATCTGCAGGGATGGGGACTCAACCACTTCTTTTGGCAGCTTGTTCCAATGTCTGACAAGCCTTTCCGTGAAGACATTTTTCCCTACTATCCAATCTAAACCTGTCCAGTGCAGCATGAGGCTGTTTCATCTCATCATATCACTTATCACCTGGGAGAAGAGACCAACATACACCTCGCCACAATCTCCTTTCAGGTAGCTGAAGACAGTGGTCTGCTAATATCAAAAGGGCTACTTCGTATTTCCCCACGGTATTTTAACAATTTTTAGTTTCACAATATTTTGCCCAAAAAGGAGCTTTCTGGCTTTGCAGCCCAACAATTAGAACATGCTCTCAGAGTCTCAGATTCAAATCTAATCTCTCTCTGAACCAAATCAAGCATTTAGGAAAATACCTTAGACACAACATAATGAAGAATTGTGTGCTAGTGCCCCCTCAGTCTGTAATTTTTTTTTTTCTATTGAGCACTTGGATTCATTAATACAGTAACCTGGGAATCCCCAGAATGTTCTTAGCAGCAGGCTGTAGAGCTACTTTTTGTGCTGCTGACCAAGAGATGCTTAAGGATTTAATACGTAGTGGAGATGTTCCGACAGAAAAGTACAACATTCTGTAATAGCATGTAACTCCTCAGTTAGGACATTTTCTTTTAAGTTAGGTGAGGGGGGAAAAAAGTGCATCCCCATAAAATCAGTAGAGATTTGAACTGTTTCTGATCCAATATACATGAGAAAACTACAGCACCTGTTTTTTGATAGCGTCTGTATCATCCTGAAAATCTAGCTTTTGCTTTTATCTAGAATGTCTGGGAATGCATTTTATTTTTGCTCGAAAAAAGTGTCTTGCTTTGATTAGCTGGAAAAAAAAAAGTGGGGTGGAGTAAATAGAGATCTGTTTCTTGTCAGCTGGAACCATTTTAATTTATTTAAGTCGGTCACTGAACTGACAAATCAATTTATTGTGCAGCCCAAGTGCAAATCGCCTGCCCTGGAGTCAAAGCAAGCTGCACATATGTAGGCAAATTTTGGCCTTTGCTTTCTGAGCACACCCCTCTGAGCTGCAGAATACCAACTGCAGGCTGCACAGGCTCCATGTCAGCCAATGCCAATGGGAAAACTAAAAGAGAAAAGCTTCACAGAGATTAAGAGATTACAGTTTCTCTGTAAAAGATAATTAAAAGAGAAGGAACCTTAATTTCTCTAATTCCTAAAATGGAATAAATCAGAGAAAAATATCTTATATTTTTATTTTCATAAAAGTAAGTATTAGGTTTCACAAAGCATTGTATCACTGCACATGTATTCCAACAACAAAGCAAATGTATCCGTGAAGAAACACCTACTTTGCACTATACTAATTGAAACTGATATCTATTATATATGGCTTTTTATAATTCCATCTGACTTTCTAATTCAGTAATTGTACAGCAACTAGTAAGAGCAAGCTATGCAATAAAGAAGTAGACTTGTGGAATTTTCTGCAACCTAAGCAAAACATAAATACCTGGAGCAGATTTACTACTTTGCCATTTACTGTGACCAGCCTGCACCTACAAAAAATTATTGCTAGGTACCTCCCTGATCATAAGTAGGAAAAATTTTCTGTTTGCTATTTAAATCCTGTGTCAGTAACAGGCCAAAACTGGCAATCCTGTTCCTACAGAAGACATGGATGGTTTCTGGATTAACCTTCTCTGAACACATCATGTTTAGTAAGAGGAAGCAAGAGAAGCAGCAAAGCAGTTCCTATCCACAGGGATACCACAAGGAGGTGGTATGTACTGTGGCAGATCGGTTTGGATCTCTGGGAGGCTTTTGGAAAGCCACTGATGCCTATTCTTGGAAAGCACCGCCGGAAATCGCCCCTAGAGCAACACGACACACGCAAGACAAAAACCTCCCCGTGGCTGTGCAGATAGTTTGCCTCGCAGCTGACGGGCGCCTGTGCAGACAAGTTTACTTTGCATCGGGGCCGCAGAGGCGGAGCGCTCCCAGCTTTTCGCCTCCCCGCAGGAACAGTGCGAGCGCAGCCTCCGCCTCCACTCCGGCCCGGAGCGCTTGGTTTAGGGACCCAGTGGCCCAATTTAATTGCTACAACTGGCTCGTAAAGCTGTTGCACAGTGCGCCTTCAGGAATTAGGAGGGACAAATATGTTCATCTAGCCTGAGAGCATCTATAGAATTCACCTAAAATCTGAGAAATTCTGCATCAAGCCAAAATACGCTGTTTCAACTGCTGTTTATTATAGGAGGATATACAGGTGTAATTTAGGGTTCCAAAAACAAATAACCACCACATTTGAAGACGCATTGTTCCAATGATGAATTAAGCTCATTAATCATACATATCTTGCTTTTATCTGAATTTGTTCTCCCAAATGTGAAATTGACCCATTGCATTCACAACGTACTTGAATACCACCCATTCTCACATTTGAACTATATATCTATATGTAGATATAAACAAAATAAATCAGAATATCACCACTTCACTTTGGAAGAAGCTGTGTACTTCACAGTTCCTGTGAAACCACCTGGTTTTAAAACCACCTGTTTTTAAATGTGACATTTTATTAGCATTTATTCTGGCATTAGAAAAGGTGTTCTTTTCTAATTGTGGAAGAATTTTAAAATATCAAGAAGAAAACTCTTCTCAGCAAGAAATCAAAAATGATCCAGCCACAGAGTCTGAAATCTGCACCTAGGAGTAGGTTTGATTTCTCAGAAACTGGGGAGCTATGAACATGACTTGGGAGGGGGAGGAGTGAGTGGAGGTGTATTCAGCAGCTCTATCATGGACAATCACGGCTCGTTATCGATGGAAGATCATGGCTCATTATCGATGGAAGATCATGGCCCGTTATCACCTCGGCCTAACTGTCCTTTACACTCCCACTGCCACAAAGTCTTTTGTCCTGTGTTCGGCTAATAAAAAAGCTTTGGGACGCTCCCGTCTCTGCAAACAAAGAAAACTCTCCCCAGGAATAGGAAGCACATTTGGCAACCCCCAGAGCCCCAGCATCCCCCCCATCTCACTCCCATCCCACCTTCCTCCCGCACCACCTTCCAGTTCTCCCTCCTCCTCTACTCACCATGCCCTTTCCCTTTATGATCTCCCCTTGCCTCTTAATGACTAAAACATCCATCCCAAAAAATCCCATTAAAACAATTTCAAAACCCTGTAAGCTCTGAAAAAGACCTCTTCCATGATGAAAAGAAAAGGAAAAGTAACTACAAAAATCAAAGCCCACGTGTTCTGGTATAATAATTGCAGTCACTCTTTATCATTCTTTTTCATTCCATCCCCTTCTTCGTACTCTTTTTTCACTGTTTAGTTGGATACTATTCATTTGTCTTCATACGGCAAGTGGGCAGCTCTACAAATCCGTAAAACACAGTTTTCAATATCAATAACTCTATTGATTACATGTATTAACAACGATATTATACAAAACACATCTATTGGCTTTTCTCTCTATCCTGGTGTTAATCACCATCCTGTATGTATCCTAATACTAAAAAAAAATCTCTTGAAAGATTCAAGAAGATGCAAGACTGAATGAATAACTCCACAAAGGTTTAAATCAATTTATGTAATTCAATTTCAGGGTTTAATTTTATGGTAAATTTAAATTCTATCATAAAGAATGATAAAGTATATAGCTCTTTTTTCGCCTCATGCTTCTATCAGTAATAAAAATCTGTTTCTCATAGCAAGTAATTATGAACCGATCATATTCATTGAAAACATTCTAGCTGTGGTGGAAAAAAACGTTGTTCACAAAAAACAAAAACAAAAACAAAAACAAAAACAAAAACAAAAACAAACAAAAAATACCCAACAAAACCAAGCCCTCATCATATTTAGTAAAAAACACAAAGCAATCAAGGTCCTCACTTCTTCATTAAGTTACAGCAATCTCCTATGCTGCTGTAGCAGAAAAATCCAAACAACTAAACAACCACACTCGGAGAATCCTTTGGCATACATATGTAAAAATGAAAGAACAGACCGAAAAATTCCTTCCATCCAGCCTGGCTGATACCAGCCAGTGTCGGAGCTAGATCAGGCACTGGAGCCGAGTGGCTGGAGCACCTGGCCTCCCACCAGGCAGCGTGGAACCCAGGGATGGTGCTCCAGCCTTCAGTGCAGCTAACACTAGAGCTCCAGCAATCAAGAAAAGTCAGCAGGAAACCCATCAGATGGGCAGTTCGCGGCAAAACCCCAGAGGGCTGCAAGAATGGAAAGGCAGCAGGGGAGGAGAGCAAACAAGAGATGCTAAAACTGCAAACAACCAGAAAAAACAGTGGCAACAGGGAAGAGCAGTTTAAGAAACAAACATAAAACTGAACCACAAAACACTTATATTAGCAAGACAAAGCACGGAGAGTTTCAGGCATGCTGAAAGGCAAGCAGGAGTTAGTGATGGATTTTAAATACTTGGTTCCAAAAAAAAAATAATTCAGCAAATATAAATTCTCTTTTGGAAGGAGACTTTTTAATTTTTTTTTTCCTTTATCACCTATTTTATATTTGTCTTACTACTATCTGATAGAGATTGAAGATTCTGAAAATCATCCTAAGAAGAGAGCATAACAGAATGATAACCCAGCTGGTGAGCCAAACTGGCCTGTTCAGCAAAGAACCATTTGAGTTTATTAATAAGCATCCAGAATAGAAGTGTGACTTCACAAAAACCTCTGTCTTAACTAAGAAGTGACCAATATTACCTCTTTCAAAATAAAGGAGAGGTTGTCCTTGTTTTTTTTATTAAGCTACAGGATGAGGTACCTCTTATTTGACCCTACGAAACAACTCATAAACAGTCAGAACACTCTTCCAGGCTGCTTGAATTCTTTCCTGTGGTCAGAGAACTCAACCCCATATTGCTGTCTGTCTTTAAGGAGGTGGGTTACCACACCCATCAGGACATTCCCCATTCTCCTCATGGCAGCTATGAAGTTATGGAGGACAATGCTAAACTGGAGAATTCTGCAGCATGTGAGCCACCTTAGCCGGGAAGAGAACTTCAAATCCCTGTGTCAAAAGCTGACATTAGAGCTGAATCTGTCCTTAGCATGGAAACTGGAGCCCTCAGGTGAATACAAACACTAAACCTCATGTTCGCATGTATTTTCTCTCTGGCTCACTGAATCATAAATTATTTTATGCCTAAAATAACCAAGGTCAAGGAAACTCCTTGTACGTGAGAAGAGATTCTGAACCGGTTCAGACCTCGAGTAGAGTGGGCGAATGCTTTGACTGTAAAGCAAATACACACACAGAGATTTTGTGTCAGCAGCCCTTCAGCTCCCTGCTGTGAAAGCAATAAACTGCGGCTTGGGCTGGGGGAGGGGGACAGGACTGGTGGTTTTTGTTGTTTTGGTTTTTTTTAATTGACCTCTGTTCTTGAGCCGAGTAAGGTAGAGCATGAGGAGAGGGCACAGTGCTCTGTTTCTTCCTGTTCCCATCCCATCTCATCCATGAAGTACAGGAGAGACAGCTACTTCATTCTGTACACACATAGACAGCCAGGCCCACCCTCTTCTGCAAGCAGTGAAGAAACAGAGGCACAGCTAAAATAAAGTGGAGCTGGTGCTGGCCTTTAACTTGAGAGTTGGCATTTTCTCCCTCCCTCTGTGGACAGATAAATCTTTAGGATGGCAGAGTCTGAACAGGTGTCTGGGATCTGAAAGACACATTTCCCACATGGAAGAATTTGCCAAGTACCTCCTCACCTTTCCTGTAAAACTTAGGATGTTTACATCAAATTTGCAGGTTCTACCATTACTGACAAGATAGGAAGGTTCAATAAGGAGGTCTCTAATCAGTTAAAATATGAAACCTGATCACATCGTTGCAAGTTCAGTGAGCACATTAATCAGAATTTAGTGTCCTTCCCCAAATCTTTTCTGGCACCAGTAGAAGAATAAGAATTGTTGAGAACAGAGAGCGGATATCACCCCTTCATATTCCAAGACAAGCAGTGCCCTGTGGGAATTCAAAGAGTGCTGCCACGCAGCCTGAGTGATGGTTCTTTGAGGAAGAATGGCTAAAAAAATTCCCAGATTCTGCAATTAGCCGTGTTATAGTGACTGTTAAGCCTGATTCTTTCTGCATTTCTGCATATGCTTATGGAATACAGAGATTCCACTCACTGCTTTAAAAAAATTACCTGTTAGTAGTGGTTATTCACTAGTAAACAGCCAAGAGATGCGGTTAAAAAGAATTTCATTGTGGCATCAACCCTCTTTAGAAGGAAAAGGAGGGGTGGGCAGAGGAAGAGAGAGAGAGAGAGATGCTGTAAGTTCAGAAGCAAAACACTGTTATTATTCTGAAGCAGGAATGACATCCTTGCATTAACACAGCATGAAATCATGGTAGCAATTTTCATGCTGTATTATTTTGTTTTTGTCAGGTCACTGACTTTCAATTTTATCAATACTATATAAAACTAAGGAAGATAATATAATAAAAAGCATCCACTCGGAGTCCAATACCAAAGCAAGAACGTGTTGCTTTTTCTGTGAATTTAAACCAACCAATCCACACACAGAAAATAGGTGTTATTTTTGTCCCCGAATAACATAAATACACCAAACTCAGAGGTTACAAAAAAGACAATATACTAAAGTAAACCTGATACAATACTAACTGTATGTTGCTATGGTTTACAAGTTGTTCTTTATCTTCCTCAAATGTGCAAAATGGATGAAGCATAAAGCCAAAAAGCTGTAGTAGGCTTTGTTTACACCGATCTGAACCCATGTTCTTGAGCTTTTCCCAAGCACTATTCATTTAGAGTGAAATTTCTGCTTAAATCGTCCCTGATTTAGCTCACCAATTCTCATCACCCAACTGTCCTTCTGCGTTTTGACTGTGTCATTACTACTGATCTGGGGTCTCCTAAACCACGAGTGAGACACACGCTATTTTCAAAGCAAGCCTGCCAAGCCCCCACCCATGAGGACGTCACGCCAGGAAGAAGAGCTCACAGAATTGCATTTGGGTAGCAGAGAACTTCCCAGAGATCCACCTCTCCATTTGGAAGCATTCATGAGGTACTTTGCCTAGAGAAGGGAGGAAGGGAGAACAAAAACCAAGGAGCTATCACATACAAAACATACAAATGGGCTTGGAGTTTGGCAGCTTGACCACAAACTACGCCAGTATCAGCTTCTTTCATTCACAATAGTTCCATCAGGCTCTAAATCCCTGAGCACCTTATCTGAGCCTCTGCATACAGCCCCAGCCCGAGAGCCTTTGCTATGAAGGAGGCACCAAACTTTCAGGTTTCCTCTCAGGCACACACCTGTGCAAGATCAGGGATGACTTTCCAAGGAGATATGTGCAACTTCTTTCTTCAGAGGGGACCGGAAGCCCCTAAATGCTTTTTCCACAGGGCAGGAAAAGGGCAAAGGGGAGATGGATGCACCCAGTCCTACTCCCTTAATTGTCCAGTTGTACCCATTACAGGCCCGTCCCTCACTGGCACCGAGTCCATGAAGAAAGCTACCTGCTGCTCTCATTCCCCAGTGCTCTTCTGAAGGCACTGAAGAAATACAAGGAGTTTGGCTGGAAGGGATATAATGCTCAGACTGGTCAAGCCCCCGTCTGGATGGGCGAGGAACGAGATGTACTGCACAGCACATCCATCCCATAGTTAACACAGGCTCCTGTGAGGGCAGCAGTACCTCAACTTCTTTGTAAGAGTTGAAACATGAGCAATTGCTGTGATATCCTCCATTGTCCTGCAAATAATGGCAGCCATATGTTTCCCTATTAAAACGCTGTGGGAGCAAATTAGGCATTCCATGATTTTTTTATAAAACTGGATCCTTCCCATCGCTATTTGAAAATAATTAGTCCTTCTTCAACACTGAATGATTAAAATGTAACTAACACCACACTTCTTTCACATGATCAATGTTGGTACAATGAATAGCACATGAATTAATAATGTCTAGGCACTTTTTCTAATTGTTTCCTAATGTTCTGTTATTATATATTCATTTGATATTCACTGCAATGCTAGTGATCACCATTTTTTAATTTGTTCCACAAAAATCACACAATTTGCCCTTGCTTGCTGCAAAAGAATTAAAAGAATGAAGTGCAGTCACCTGATTTCTGTCAGGTGAGGTCCCAGGTGACCGGAAAAGGAGAAGCACTGTGCCCATCTATAAAAAGGGTAGAAAGGAGGATGCTGGGAGCTACCGACCTGTCAGCCTCACCCCTGAGACTAGGCAGATCACAGAACAGATGCTCCTGGGAGCTCTGATAAGGCACATGGAGGGCAGGGAGGTGATTCAGGATATCCAGCACGGCTCCACCAAGCACAAGTCCTGCCTGACCAACCCAGTGGCCTTCTGTGATGGGGTGACTTCATCAGGGGACAAGGGAAGGGCTACAGATGTCATTTATCTGGAGTTCTGTAAGAAAAACCAAAAAACAACCACAAAAAACCCACATCAATTGCAATGCATCCTTTTGCAAGTGTGTAAGTCCCTAGAAGGTGGTATTTTTCTAGCTCCTGTGGTGTCCAAATTTTCCAGGTGGCATCAGCCTTCTTATTGTGAGCTGCCTTTCTTTATCTGTTTTCAGGCTGTGAAGTATGAAGGGAAAATCAGGTTTGATTGTTCATGGAATTACAAGCTTGTCTTTAAACAAAACAAAACATTCTAATAACACATATTACTAAGCCATGCACTTAGGAGGAAAAAATTAAAAGCATTGTGTAGAAGCACATTCTTTAAAACAGGGCACCTGAATGTGATATAAGTATCAAATGTGATATCCAGAGGAGTGTGTACAGTACTTGTTTTGTTTGCTATTAGGCTTTGCTTGGCTTGATCATAACTCCCAGCACAAAATCTACTAAGACAGTTCACTCAAGACTATACCACAGAGTGTTTTCTTTAACACAAATAAAACATCCACCTTTTGTGGAAAAGCTCAAAAAAAAAATAGAAAACATGAAATGGGATGACTCCAGGCTTTATTTTGTGCTGTTGTCCATATCTTCAAAATACCTTATCAAACAAAATTGAAAAAAAAGTGCTTACATCAATATTTTATTGAAATTCTTTCAGAGAAGACTTATATACATTATATTTTCAAGATGAGATGCAGACTATTTTACTTGCAGCAGAGAGCAATATATTGGGTAATAGCTGACATTTGACTCCCAGGGTTTTTCTTTTATGAATCAAAATTCATTTATGGATAGTAAAGTAGAAGAGTGTGGCTAAGAAATCAATAAAAATGTTCTGTATTCTAGTTATGGAACATAGAGATAACCTTAAATCAACATTAATGATGCTGGCCTGTGTAAACATTGACAAAGCCAAAGGAATTATTTTAAATAATAGACTTCAACAAGCAGGTATCAACAAGCTCTGTTAGTGGAGATTGCTGCCACCATTTATGATGGTTCTAATTTATTCAGTGTGTGGAAATGATCAGTGGCATGCAAATGATGGTGTAATTTAGAAAAAAATATTCAAACTATATGACAATGGTCATCTTTCCTCTGACAACTCTAAAAATTAAAAAAAAAAATGTCTTTTAAATACGTAACATTTATTTACTGGCTCAACTCGGCTGCATGCCAGTTGCCAAAGATGGTTTCGTTTTTATTTTCCTTGTTGGCAGTGAACACACTGAAATTACACTACTGAACACACATAGCCCACGCATTAATAAATGCATAAATCAGCAAAGTCCATAAAATGAGTAGAACAAAGGCCTCATATTTCCAGACTGTCCAAAGTATGGCTGCTGTTGGAAAGTACTGTTTGTGTTCACAGAACAAAACACCACAACAGCAGAGAGAGATGAGGATGTGAACTACCTGCACTGTACATGCACAAATGAGCCCATCTCCCCAGCTTGGAAAGAGAACTGACCCAAGCGACCCAAGCAAAGGGGCAAAACAGAAGAATGAACAGAAGAGATGAAAGAGTTTTTACAAGCAGGCCCAACTGAAACAAAGAATAAGCATCAACAGAAATTCAGGTAAAGAACAAGACGCATTCCAAACCATATCTAGATCAAATACTAATTCTAGGAACACATATTCTTCAATTCTGGGTTTTAAACATTTTGTTTCTGAAAAACAGGAGCCTAAGCTAACTCTTTAGACATTAAATAAAATCGATAGCAGAAAACCCTATTTGCATTCAGTTTTACTTCAAGGATTTGATTTTTATTAAACTTTTGCCTGTTTGCACACCAACATGTAATTTTTTCCTGATCCAATGGGCTGCTTGAAATAGAGCTGTTCTTGAGATTTCCCAGGTAGAGCTTTAGAACATCCACTTAATTTTCAGCTTATTCAAAACTAATTCCATTCTATTACTCTAAATGATCATGTGTACTGCAAAGAAAGCCGTCAGGAATACCTATAAGTATAAAGTTCATGACTGCAATGTATATCTTATTTATTGAGTCTTCCAATGGTTGTTAGCACATATAGCTAACAAGGCTCCAGAACCTACACTTCTGAGAAGATAAGATTTTAGTAAAAAAAGGCATATCTATCTCTCATATATATGAAAAAGAACTTAAATATGTAACTTTATTGTGCCCCAAAGACAAAAGTAAGAATCAAAGGAAAAAAAAAATAACCCAAAATGTCTTTTTATTTTATGTTTTAAGCAATACACCTGATTCTTCTACATTTAACAATATTAGCAATACTGTATATTCAAAATGTCAGGAAATCTTTGCCAGCAGGATCAACACAATGAGAATGAGGAATAAAACATGTCCAGGCAAAAGAAAGTGCTTTCTCTCCCCTTAGTTTGATTTTTTTACTAAGAAATCAAAATATGCTTATTACTCTCTATTAGGAAATGCATATCAATTTCACCTTTATTTTATGAATATTTACTTAGCTGAATACCTAGTGCTGCTAATCCATATTTTATGAATATGCGTACACACACACAAAAGCTGCATGGAAATTGTTTTCCTTATAACATAAAAGAACTTTTTCTCTTGGTGAGCATTTATTAGTTTGATCAGGGAGAAGAGATAAGCCCTGTCACCAGCCTAAAATATATATCTGAATCTTGAGAAGTTTTTAAGACTATTTCCAAGCCATGGATTATTTTTTTTGTTTTCATATTGTACCTTTTGAGGCAGAAAAGGAGAGACTTTTTCCTTTTATCTTTTATTTCGTCCTTTATTATGCCCTTACCTATGTTATCTTTAGTGAATAGTAATACATTTCATAAAGATAACTTAATTATTTTCAGGACAATAAGCAGCAAAAATCCTCAGTGACTGAGGATAAAAATGCTTACCTTTTCACCACCCCATCATGTGATATTTTTATATCAGCTATTTTCCTTTGCAAGGGTGCAGGGAAAAGCATCAGAAGCATTTTCTGCTCACATAGGAGAGAATAACTCAATATATGTGTTTCAGAAACCATTTCTCAGGATCTTTCAATTCTATTTATTTCAAATACCACTGCCTCAAGAGTAATAAATATACAACTGCCTGGGGACAAAACAAAGTGTTTAATCTTGATGCAAGGGGTTGCACAGTTGTTAAACAAGAGAACCTCAGAATTTGTTTCTATTAGATGCAAGGAGAGAAGAATTTTATTCAGGATACATTCTGCCAACCAAAAGAATTAAGAAACGTAGGTAGATTTTAGCAATAAAGACATTAAATAAATGTTTCATGCATGAGGATTTTTGTATGCTGACCTTAAAGCTGCCTCTTTAACTCAGCAGGAGGCAGATCAGACAGGGAAAATCAGCATATTTTGTAAGAGAGCTGTGTGTAGACACTAATGTTTACATCTTTGTTGACTCTGGTTCAGGAAAACATGAACATTAATACTTCCTTTACAAAAGTCTCATTACTAACCCATTGCAGTGTACCACCACTATGAGCAACTACATATGCTCTTGCTTTGTTCAGCTCAAAAAAACATGCTGGCATTTAAATTGTTGCTTAGGCCTGCCTTATTTGTATTTATGTATTCTGGATTACCCTAAAGTGAGTAAATTTTTTTCAGTAGTATTACAGTGATTTAACCAAGACATATCCTTGTCCTTCATCTAAAGTGAGATTTTTAGTCTAAAAAAGGAAGAAGCAGTCTCATAAGACAAGAGAAACACCCACACTTTCACTTGAAAGGTGTCTTCAGAAGTGTCAGTGTTTTGTCTAGTCATCTCAGCATACAACCTCTGTCTCAATGAACTACTTATAAATTAACCACAGAGAGCTAAGGCATTAAAGAAGGCTAAAATGCAGCACTATCATTTAGTTTGAATGAAGAGTTTCCAGTGTACAGAGATATTAATTTATCTAATTGTATTTTGATGCACCTGAACGGGCTGTAGAATTCTTCTCCAAGGGAAGTGGTTTCAACCATGCTCTTCCCAATTTACTGCATTTACTGAAGGTAACCCACAATTTAATATGGCAAGACAGTAGTGTCCAAGTCTGCCAGAAATGATGGTCTGTAAGGTCCTGCACAACACCACTGCTCAATCACACATCTGTGCACCACCAAACTGGAAACTCAGGTTCTTTCCAAGAAGACAAAGATGACAGCAACTAATTAATAGGGAAAAATCTGTATCGATGAAGCCCAAGAAATTTATTTCAAAGTGACAAAGTGGATCACAAGAAGATAAATTTAATTTTGGAGCTCTCTTTTTAAAAATAAATCCCTTTTTTTCCCTAGCAAGGATGTCTAATTGCAGGTTTTAGGTAAACAAAGCTAAAAAGGAAAAATGGATTAATGATGACACTCCTAAAATAAGGGTTATCTTCGTGCTGTTCTGATGCTTTCATCTCAGGCATAAAATATGGTGCAAGGCCTGAGATGAGACAACAGGGCAGCTAAATTCATTGAAAGACAAATTAATGAATGGCATCAATGATGTGAGCTTACAGAATTGATGTAAGCTTACAGAATAGCAAGTAATTGAGACCTGAAAGCTACAAGTTCAGCAGGCAAAGATGAGAATAAAGCTTACAAGCCTTTCTCCTTAAAGAAGGCAATCTAATCCATGACACCTAAATACCAGAATGAAAGTTCAGTACTTCTCACCTCTCACAGAGAGAGATTCTGCCTGAATTATGCTACAAGTAAGAAAAGCAAAGCTGCTTCTCCTTTACATGAACTACAGTCCAAGCACGAAGTTGGGAGTTCATTGGTGGGAAGACTCTGGTTTTGTTCTAAATTTGCCCAAATTGTAATGATAAATAAGATTTTGGACTAAGGACAAGTTGTAGACAATGAAAGTAGCATGATTCAGTTTAAAAAAAGTATGCAGCACAAGGTATTCTGCATACAGGTGATATCACTACTACTACCACAGTACCAGCTTCTGCTGCTAGGCTAAAAGAAAATGAGAAGAGAGATCTGTAGCAATAACGGGTATGTGCAGACCCTGAAAGAAGATACAACTGCACTACACTGCACAACTGGTAGAACATCATTCTGAATTGGTACAAACAGAAATCCAGAATTATCCTCAGTTTTTCCAGGCATGGCAATTTCTTTTTACAAAGATAATTTAAAATGTCCACCGAGCCCTCAATTGCTAGAATAAATGTTGATATTGTGCTAAATCTTCATCAGCAGAGAGATAAACTTTTATTGCATCTCCTACATTTTCAATGTAAGTAAAGCAAAAGGACATCTGGATAGAGGGATGCACGTGGATTTTAATTCTGCAAAACTGTGCTGCAGCAGAACTGGCATTGCTCCAAAGTAGAGACTTCTCACAGCTGCAGAGAGACTGCTGCATCACTGTGAGAGGGGAACACAAGGCACTATGTGTAAAATTCAACCACGCTTTTAGGGGTGCCTTTGCCCTGTTATGTTAGTTTGGTGATCGATATGGGACTTAGTCCCAAACTATCCAGACTCCCACCTTGCTCGCCTGTTGCCTCATCTGAAATCCACAGCAAACTGTGCAATTAAGCAGAGAAAACAGTGCTGGAAATGACACCTCTAGCCTGGCCATAATGGGATGTCTTGCCCAGCTGAGTTTCACCTTTGCCTTGGCCTTCCTCACCCCCTCCCTGCACAACTGTACTTCGTCTCTGTACTCTTCCCAGGTCACCTGTGCCAGCTTCAACTTTCTGTTCATTTTCTTCCTTCCCTTCCGTTTGATCACTGCAGCCCAGGCTGCCTCCAATCCTTGTGTCCCCAGTTAGCTCACTTGCACTGGTGACCAACAGACCCAGGATTGCCTCCCCTGTGGTAGGGCTGTCTATTGCCCGGCTCAAGAAGCTATCCTCCATGCATTCCAGGAGTCTCCTGGATTGCCTACAGCTTGCTGTGCTACTTCTGGCAGATGTCAGGGTGGTTGAAGTCTCCCATCAGGAAGAGAGCCTGCAAGCACAATACTTCCTGCAGCTGGAGCAAGAGGGCTTGGTCAAACACTCCCCTTGGTCAGGGGCCTGTAGTAGACACTGACCACAAGGTTCCCTGTGTTGCCAGGGTCTCTGATTCTTACCACAGGCTTTCAACCTGGTCATGGCTGTTCTTCAGAGACAACTCTCCACACTCAATCTTGGTGCCCTCTTGACATAGAGGGCAAGTCCTGTGCCTCTACTTCCTCTGCCATCTCTTCTGAACAGCCTGAAGCTGTTGAGAGTCACACTCCAGTCATGACATTCATCCCACCAGGTTTCAGTAATGGCAATGAGGCTGTAGCTTTCCAGCAGCATTCTTCCTTTCAGCTCTTCCTGTTTGTTGCCCGTCCTGTGTGCACCTCAGGCTGTGTCACCTTCCTACAGGAACACCCCTTGATTCCTTTGAGATAATTCTCTGGTGTTTCCCTGCTGGCTTTTATTACCTCAGGAGTCTCCCTGGCTCATCTCCATAAGACTGCCAGTGTGATCCAGTGTGGCCAGCACATTCTGGAGTCAGCAGAAGAGAACCCTCACTACCACCCTGTCCCCCTAATCCTTGCCTCTCTGTTCTGGGTAACTCAAAAAAAGTGCGTTTTGTATTCCATATCTGTGCTACGTCGTATGCCCAAGACTGTTACTGTCCCTTTAGGACCTGGGGGCCAGAAAGGGAATCATGGAGGCAGGGAGGACCAGGTAATTTTTAAAGATTCGTTCTCATCAGGAAGCTGAGACGTTGCAAGACAGAGGCCTTCTTTTGTTTTTCTCCAAGATCCTTGCCTGGATTAGGTCTCCAAGGAACCGAATTTTGCAATCCTAAAACTGCTTTAGGGCAAATTTCACAAATGCTTCTCTGCAGTGGCAGCTGCCACCACCAGACCTGTGGGGTCAGGGGATGTTTCTTCCCCTCCTGCCATGCACCCATGACTCGGAACTGCAGTGCCAGCACCAACCGGGTCCAGACGGATGGGAAAGACACAGAGAAATTGACACTGCACGTTCACTGCCACCCCAGTTCCCAAGTTCAAGCTGCCATTATTGACAGAGCTGCCACTGTCAGGACAAACCCTGTTGGGCGGGGTGAAGTAAAGAGCTTGAGGGGCATTTCACTGTTTTTGGACTCCAGGTTTGTTTTTGTTTTGTCCTTGTCCCCTGCTGGTTGTTGTTTGGGGGAAGAGGGATCTTTTTGTGATTGGTTGCGTTGCTTTCTTGGGGATTTTTTGGTCTTTGTTTTCTTTCTCCATACATCAGCAGAAGGGGGCTTATCCCACCATCTTGCCTTTGTCCCTTGGACAACACAGTTATCTACAGAGGGCACCATTTCAGGGTGGGGGTCTTCTCTGCCATTTTGTTTTCTTTGTTCCTAGGGAGTCCGCAGGATTCAGCGCCTTTTTATCTAGTGGTTATTGCTGTTCTCTTCGTGGTTGCTGGTTGTTTTTTTTTTTCTAGTAAACCCTTATTTTCCTGCTTATATCCTCTCACGTACATCTCTCCTTATTGGTGAAGGGTAGTGGCTAAAGCTAAAGGGGGAAGTAACTCGCACTGGAGTGTCTGCCCCATAAATTGCCTTAAACCAAGACACTCTCATCCTACAGCTTGCCAGGGACAAGCCTGATGCTGTCCTGCTTCCTCCTCACATCTAATTTAAAGCTGTGCCAATGAGACCTACTAGTTCCTGAGCAGTCTCCTCCCTCTACTGAGAAAAAGGGAATCCCATCTGATACCAGCATACCTGGTGCTGCATGGACCATTCCATAGTCAAAAACCCCATTTTGTTTTTTTTTCCTTTGTGAACTTTACGTACTCTCCCTGTTCTCGGAAGCAGTTTGACAAGACAGCACCCACCCGGCCCCTGTGAATGCCTCTGCTACCGAAACATTCCCCCAGCACGGAGTAGAGCACTACAAGCTTTGAATATGTCGACTCACTCAACCCGGCCCGGCAGAGCACAACTTTGTTCCCACCTGGATATTTTTGGAAAAGCAGCCTGCCAAAATCTCAGATTGCTTGGGTTGTATCTGGGCACCCAGGCACAGCTCAATGACACAACTGAACTTCAAGGTTTTCTGTCCTGAGGCCAGGCAGAGGCATCTTGCTCCTGCCCCGTAGGGGACCTGCTTTGCTCTCCCCTGCTTGTCTGCCCCTCTTCTTCTCTTACACTTTTCTCTACAGTGACTGACATGTGGCACTGAGTCAACTTACCTACAAGCAGCGCCTTCCTGCACATTTCATGTGACCAATTAGAGAAAAAAAAAAAAAAAAAAAAAAAAAAAAAAAAAAAAAAAAAAAGAAGAAAAAAGACTAATGAGGCGCTGGAATGGATAATAAAAACAGAATTACTTGTCCTGCTTCAGATCTAAGGCAGTTTCTGATCTGGAGACATTAAGACATTTCTCTATAGAAGGACTCTATAAATATCTCGACGGGTGATTTCTAGCTGCCTTTGAAGTGTCAGGCCCTTGACATTACCAGAGATTCCTCTGCATTAGGCAGACAGATGTGATATAACATATTAATCCCAAGAGGTAGATTTCTATATCCCCTCTTGGCACTCTCCTAAAACTCAACAGAAAGGAGTGAACTTAAAGCAAACTGCTTTGAAGATGTTTGTTGTCACTTCATCCATTTAGAGAGGAATGGTGTCAAAGCCAAATGCTGTATTGCTGGAATGTGCAGGACAGCCTACAGCCATGCTAAGTGCTGTTTCTTCCATTTGCTCTGCAACTGCAAGGCCCTTCTGAGTACAGATAGTGCAGGATTGTGCCACATTAGACTTTTGCAATTTTTTTCAGGAGAGAAAGCTTAACACCATACTCGGGATCAAGGCGCTGCTGGGTTAAGATACTGACAAGCAAGGGTTGACTCGAGCCAGGAGAGCTTTCACTACAAATAAAGGATCTGTGGTCTTTTTGCCATAGAGAGTGCAACGTCTCCAAAAAGGAGCCAGGAGAAGAAACAAGGCAAATGGCTACATGGGAGTGACCCAAGCCTTCCTTGCTGTGGTTACCCTCTACAATTCCCTTGAAGATCTGCTCTATCACAACTACCTAACGCAGCAGGGTAGGAAGGGGGAAAGATCCCTTCCGCCCCCAGCCACATTTACACCCACAAGCAAAAGCAAAGAACACATAATCCCAATAGAAATCACCTGGATCATGGCACACATGATTCAGGGGTTTATTGACTATGATTATTTGTGAAAGAGATATATTAGGGTTTTGTGCTACAAATGCAAACAAAATTCTGACAGGCTCTATAGACTTGCAATTGCTATACCGAAAGCACATCTGTGTTTATGAAGCACAAATAATAGAAGACTTTTTCTCTTTCTTCCTTGAGATAGGAAAAGGCACTTAAGCCCCTATCTCCAAAGGTATTTCTGTCTTCTATAAGTCACTTAACTCCCACTGAACTTGGTACTTAACTGCCGTAGAGAAGCTGACATTTAGGTTTTATCTAGACAATTTCTGAAAATACCTTCAACTCCCTGGAAAGTAAAGGAACAAACATTAGTGGCATCTCTTAAAAATGGAGCATATTTGAGGAAGCCATGAATAATCAGAAACAGCCAAGCCTAAAGCAAGTTTGAGGGAATGATGCCAGTTTAAGAAAGCAAGAACTGTTTAAGTAATATGATGAAATGATCAAGCTACACTAGAAAATGAAAATAAAGAGCAGTGAGCTCACATTACTAAAAATTTACCTTGGCTGTATATATTTTGATTATGGCTATCCACACCAAAATCAGCTCTAGTCTGGATTTTACGTGTTTATTTAAATGGAGATGGTTAAAAACATGTGTAATTTTATTCTCTTTATATAAACAAAAACCCCCAAAAGTTCAAAAACAAGTAGAATTTGAAATTATCACGGAAAAATTCCAAAGTCTTCTACAGATTTTTTAGATGCCTTTATACACTTATTTCATTTTATGAGTCACTTGTGGTACTTGATCAGCTCTACTTTGCTTTGTATTTATAAAAAAAGAATAAAGTGTCAGATTTGTGTCACGGTGTTGGATGCATCTATATCTGTTCACTTGCATGCAATTCAGTTCAGGACCTATGACCTTCAGTTTTCACAGCAATAATACAGTTCAATCCCAACCAGACAACTTTACAAGACGTTCAGAATGCCTATGAAACAGGCAGTCCTCTCTCTCCTCTCTTCCTCCCTGTCCTTCATTGAAATTTGTTATTTGTTATTTATACAAAACATTCTGCAATGTGTGCCTGGGTGATGGGAAGAAAGGAGAAAACAAGCTCTAGCAACCACATGAAATGCATGTGCCGGTTAATTGGACATTTTCCACCACCACCATTAAAATAATTTGGAAGTTGTTAGGGAGCTAAGTTTTTTTGTGATTAAAACGACAAAAAAAACGAAACAAAGCAAAAAAAAAAAAAAAAAAAAAAAAAAAAAAAAAAAAAAAAAAAATACAAAAAAAGCCCAACCAAACAAAAAACCCAACCAAAAAACAAACCAACCAAACAACCCCCCCCAAAAAACCCCCCCAAAGCTCCACGCCCAAAAAAAACCAAGCAAAACAAATTTGTTCTGTCAAACAAAATATCCCCCAAATATTTCTCTTACAAGAAATCACTACCACAAGAGAAGTCTGCTGCTGCATACTCTGTCACCAATTTCCATCTTTGCCCTGGGTGCAATTTTGGGAATATTATGGCTGAAATTGGCACCAATTTCATGTATAAAAATTTAATGTTGTATGCATAAACAAGTAAAAGAAAAATTTGGTCCCTTCATTTTTAATGTAACAGGTGTTCAAAAATGAGCAAGAACAATGTTACTCAGTCCCTCAGTTCATCACAGGAAAAAAAAAACCAACTAAAAAACCCAAGAAAAACCCACTAGTTTCTTTAGGTTGAAATTTATTTCCCATCAGATTTGTCAAATGTATCTCTCACATTAGATGAGACAAGAAGTCCTTGTGAATGGATCAGTAAGCTCATTCAAGCTATTCAAATAACTTCTACAAATGTCAAGTTTTAGAAAACAAGAGCCTGTGCAGACTATGCCTATACAATCTCACTTTACAAAATATGTTTCAGAACATGATCCTCTGATACTGTTTTTATTAAAACCACAGCACTAGCAATCACTGCCAAGAAATTATGCTGATCTGAAAGCTCTAGCTGTATAAAGCAACACCTTCAGAGAGGAGGAATATTTATTATTAAGAAGTGCAACAAAACCCTGTGATGTAAAAAAGAAAGCTATGTATCTTCTTTGAGAGAACTACCATAATCCTGCTGAGGAACATTCGTGTGCGTAGCTGAACTACCCATACAAGGCTGGCAAAATATTTGATTCTCAGAGCAAGCTCTGTATCCCTGCACAAAACTCTGGTAAACTGTTCTTAATGTTAACCAGGTGTCCAGAAGCAGATGAATACCTCTCTGAGGAGTCCTTTTAATATAACGGTTTAAAGTAAACAATCATTCTGAAGTACAATATAAAGAGAGGGTTTGGGTTGGGTTGTTTTGGTTTGGTTTTTTTTCTCCCTAAAGTGAAGCTCAGTGCTACTTAAAAGCTGCATTAAATTAAGCAAATTGGGGCTGAGGGGTGTTGCAGTTGTACTGAGGAATAGACCCTCATTACACTGATGGGAATGCACTTTCAAAGGAGATATGTAGTTTTATCATTAGCTACAGAAATCAAAGTCTTGGTTTGGTTTGGTTTGGTTTTTTTCTTGGTTTTGTTTTTTGCTTCGTGTGTGGTTTGGGTGGGGGTTTTCTGTGTGGGTAGGGCTTTGGGTTTCTTTTAGATAGACCTAGAATTCTCATATGCCCTTTCAAATCGATATTCAAGGTGTTAGATCAGCAGAAGAAACGCAGCGTCCAATTTCCAGGGCTGTGCAGAACAAAATAAAACAGGCAAACTATTTTCCAAGCGCAAAAGCAGAAGAATTCTGGCTGTAATCCCAGCCACAGGTGCTCAGAGAGCAGAAACCTCACGTATTTGAAGCGCTGAGGAACACGCTCCCCAAGAAGCATCCGGTAACTCACCGACTACTCTCTTCCAAGGCAGGGCTGGCAGGCAGCGAGGAAGGCTGGCTGCAGTGCCCACAGCCACGCTCTCTCCCTGAGTCCTTAAGAATCAGCTTCTGCAGCAGGAGAAGCAACTCAAGCACAGTCCAGGGAGTTTCTCAGTTTGCTCCCATCAGTCACAGGGACAACAGCTACTTGTGCACGCCCTCGCCCCTTCTGTAACCACTCCATAATGTAATTGTGCCGCAGATGTGTCTGCAAGAGCCTCCCTGTGCTTCTTTCCAACTTCTTAATCATGAAAGACCTTCTAATTGGTTTTCCTCATTTGGTCAATTCAATAAGAAAAGTGTCTAGCAATACTGCTCCATGTGCTTTATTTAAATTTTCCTTTAATATCTAAAAGAATCTTTTCACGTCTTTAAGCATCCAGCCAGAATAAATATGGCTTCCAATTCTAAGCAGGGGAGCTTTTTTCTTGCTCACTAGCTTGCTTATGACTATACAATTTAATTAACATTTCTGTAGTACTTTTTCTGCCAGATAGTGACTTCTTTCTTCAACTTTGCTTTTCAGAAACACTATGTAATAAATCACAAGGGAAAAATCTTTATTTTTAATTTTTCCATTTATGTATTTAATGAACATTATTGAATTTTTGCCAAGTATTTATTGGAAACTTAGAATAAATATCTGTGAACTACTAATTCATTTCTGTCTGTGAGGATGAAGTGTTCTGCTGACACTAGAATTTTAATAAAAATTAGCTCTTTTATTAGAAATCTGCTCTTCATTTGCAGTAACATTATAGAAGGCTGAGTTTTAAACTGAGCTAGAAATCAAAAGCTGGAGGTTTTTTATCAAAGCGTTTCCATCCTTCGAATGTAATAAGTTTTGAGGAAACCTTCAAAAACACAGACTGCAGAATGCCATGCCATGCCTACTACTAATTAGTGCTCTGCACTGGATTTGGAGTTTTCAGCAATGAGGACCAGCCTGGCCTCTTGAACTGCCTTAGTTATGCCTGCAGTTCTCTCTCTGAAACACACATTGTGCTGATGAATCTGCTGCATTTTTATGCACAGCTCCTTAGATCTTTTCGATGCCTTGCTGCTGGGAGGCCTCACTTCCCAGCTGACCCATGATAGGTGCACCAGTGGTCCCATTTCCCCATTTCATCAAAGTTTCAATTCGCTCTTGGTACCCTTTGTTCTCAGTTATTAACCTACCTCTCTGACAGAATTGTTCATGTTCCATTTGAGGATACACATATTTCAGCTTTAATGCCCTAAATATGAGAAAAAGTGAAATAGCAGCACAAACACCAGAACTCTTACTATATGCACCCCCAAATTTCTCTATAATATGCCCATTAAACAGTTATTGTCAGCAAGTTTGCAGGGGTATCTTGGGTGACAAAATGGGATCTAATTTATCACAGACCTCTAAGGCATAGTATTGATTGTTTAATTGTGAAACACAACTAGACTTCTTTAGAAAAAAAATTACTTTGTAAAGAAGCTCTGTTATCCTCAGAGTATTTCATCAGTAGAGTGAAATAGAATTCAGTATTTAGCAGCATTATTTCTTTCTTGCTGATATTCTGATATTTTGACAGGATCAGGTCCATTAAAATAGAGCTTTTAGTGCACAATCCTTTATGTCTGTGTGTAAACTACCATAGTTATCTGAAGTTTTCACACTTATAATGTATCTAAAGCATCAATTATAAATCAAAGCATTCAACATTCAGTAGGTTTCAAATTATGAATGCTCTTGATCATGTTTCATCTTACAGCTCCTTTGACAAACTATATGACAAAAGATTTTTTTTTAAAGCCTAATCTTTACTAAATAATTGGCTATGTAATTGTTATGTTTTTGCATTTATGAAAAGGAGCTGTGTATTTTCATTCTGAATTCTTTCTAGGCTAAGGAAACCACAAAACCGAAACAAAAATTGAAACCACGCTTTACTGCCTGTTAAGGGGTCCTTCCCACAATATCCACAGACTCATCATAGGCAAAAGCTAAATACATCAACATAAGAATAAAATTATGATTTGGTTACTTGGCATACATGTAGTCCTGCATCAGATGCACTTTAAATGGAAATTACAGCTTGGCAAGTACCAGTGCAATATTATATTCATATACAGCCCTGACTAGTGTTTTAAGAAGTAGTATCAGTTTCAGTTTTGCCCATCAGAAATTCTTGATTCGAGATGTGAGTGTTGACTTTGGCTAGGCTGTAGGCCAAATTTATGAGTTGAAAATAAATCTCAATATTAAAGAATATAAATGTCAGTGTTTGGTGGAAGTCTGTGCACGTGCACATACCTTTTTGCTTTAAATTGGGGTAGATATTTTCCTGCCTCGGAAGTGTTCTGCACCTCCCGGCAATTCTTCACATCATCCCAGGCAAAGGATGGACACCCAGTGTGAAATGCTATCCTCTCTTCTGCAAGCAGGAAGAATGAGAATTGTGGCATATTGCTGTCACAAAGCACTCCTGGTTTCATTAGCAGCAGCAGCACAATGAGCAAGCTGCCTTGTGAGAAACACGCTCATCACATGTAGAGCACAGACTGTACTGTTCATGTCACGGCTGTTCTTCCCCGCTATCGACCAACCAGAATTAACTCCAGATTTCTTCATCTCTGCTCTAAGATAAATAGTAACTATTTCCCAAGAAACCTCATCTTCTTTTGTGGTCTGCTTTTCTATAATTAGTTTTTTTTTTTTGTTTGTTTGTTTTTTTTGTTTTTTTGTTTTTTTTTTTTTTTTTGTTTTGTGACAGGGTGATGCTTTGACCAAGGTATTTCCTATTTCTTGCAGTCTGGGAGAGGAAGCCTATTTTTACACCATTATCAGCTGTGGAAATCTGAGACATAATTCACTGTTTACTGAAGTGAGTGGACAGCCTACCATTGATCTCAACAGATGAAAAACCTGACCTTTTACATGCAAGTTTTTACTCCCAAAGGAAAGCCAAGATTGGCTAGAAAAGCATAGCCCGAAGCTATAAAGACCTAGTTCAGGCCATTTTTTCGTTCGTGTCTTCTTTTTTTCTTTCTGTATTGTCCTGATACCATTCTAGATTTGTGGGCAATTCTTTAATTTGAAGACAATACCTTCTAGTATTTCTGGAGGAGGCAGACAGGCACAAATCACACCTACTTTTTACTAGAGTTGTCCTGAAGGATGGCCATCAAGAACAGTATGGTAGAACACAATGCTTTTATTTTAACGATGCTTTTTTAGTTTTACTTCTCCAAATTAATTGATACCTACCTACCAATAGAGATTTGATATTCTTGTTTCTCTTTGTTGTTCACTGGAAGATTCCATAAACGTGGCTTTGTAATTACATAAAGTAGCAGGCCTTTGCCTAGGTAAAATTGATAACTTTTAGTGGCACACCTTAATTGTAGCACTTCCTAAAAACTAAGTACTTGACTTTACACCCTTTTTAATGAAATGATAGAAGTATATGTATCTATGGGACTGTGTATAAGGTACCGTTAAAGTGCAAACCTCTGTGTAGAAAAAAACCAGATAATTTACACGTCAGATTTAAGGGTAGTTCATCATTCTCCTGGTTACCAGATTATTTTTATCACATTTTGTCATTTTAGCAATGCTTATTTCTTCAGTACATCCCACCCAAGTGTCTGAAGACCTTTCAAAACAAGATGGAAAATAAAATTTGGAACAAAATTTGCTGTTCTGATGACATCATGTACAGGCAGACAAACTGTTCAACTCCCTAAATGGGGTTTCAAGCAAACTTTGCAAATGTATGCGCTTCGATGCACAAGTGTTTGCCTGTATTCACCAAGAACCTGAAATTTCTCTAAAGTGAATTCATTTCAAGACTGATAACCTCTCAAGTGCCAGTGTGATTAACTGATCGTCAGACCTGTCTAAAGCATCATTACTTACTTAGATTACATACATTACTTAGACCTACACAATCTGCAAACAACCACTCTTTCAAACAATTTACAGTATTTTAGATAGCTAAGATTCACTTTAGGAGTTAAGAAAAGTTGCACTTTAAGTGGTAATATTTAAACACAGAGAAAAAAAAAAATCAAACATCCTTCTAGAAAAAGACTGAAATTAGGTGAAATGCCACAAATTAACTATTAATAGTCATTACTTCACCCCCACATGACATCTTTTAGATTTGGATACCATTGTTTCTGACAATGAAACAATGCATAACAAGTGCAGTTAGGGCAAATTTACAAAAGTTTTTGCAAGTAAGGAACTACTTACTGAACCATTAGAGTTGTGGGAAGTGGGTGTTTTATTTGTGATTTTCTACAAGACGACTCTGGGGATACATTAGACTAATGATTCAATGATCATTAAGAGCTTAAAAGTGTGTAGCCTTTAAAAAACCAAGATTCTTATTGAAACACCACAGTTTTAAACAGAATAACACTGTATTGTGAATTCTCTTTTCTCGCAGAGTACTCTGCCGGTACTTCGTGGACATCAGGAGGTACTGGGAGCAACACTTTAGGAAAGTCATGATATTTTAAATTTCCTTAAACACTTTTCATGTGCCCCTTATATGGCATTTGAATGTTACTTCCATATTACTTCAGACAGATCCTAAAATGCTTTAAACTAGAAAAAAAAAAAAAAAAAAAGTTATCCATTCTGATGTTTCAATTATAGCCAGGCTGATTCCTCACCATATTTTTTGTAGACCTGCTGGTAATGTGCCCAGTGATTCCTGAACCTTTTGAACTCCACTACTGCCCAATTTTTAATTTTTTTTTCTTCCAAAATTCCTCCCTGATCTAAGACCCCCAGAAGCTGCTGCACTCAGAAAACATCCTTGTTCTGAGGAGGTTCTCTCTCTGATGGCATAGAGTACCAGCCTGGAAATGAAATCATACTAGTACCAACAAGGGAGTTTTCTTTGATGTCTCAAATCAATATGTTCAAACACTTAGGGAAAAAAATTAACCACTGATAACTTTCACAGATTTGGAAAAGCGAAAAAAAACAGAACACCAAACAAGCAAGAATGTTCCCTTTCTCCCTACACACGTTTTTGCTGCTGCTACCTCCCATAAAAGCTACTTGTGTTATGCTTTCAGTGCTGTCTAGTGAGAAGGGCAAAAAAGCAATCTATTCTTTTAGCAAAATTAAGACACAAATAAGGAGTTAACTGCTGTTCTTTAAGGAATTGGCACTGACTGTAATTTTCAAGCTTAGCGTTGTGGTTTATAAATATTTTTTTCTTATATTTATGCTAGAAAGAATGCTGCTCTTCATCCATAATGTAAATACATACCTAAGTTAGTGACCTTTTAAATCTCAGATGGTGCCAGCATAGGATACAGGCACACACAGTACAAGGAGCTGTGTCTAACTATGATGCTCTCTTTAATTCCACATATGAAACTGATGGTGAAAGAGTTGAGATTTTTAATTTTTCAGCTGATCAATGAGATGAAAAGTGAGATCAAACATGATGAAATGTTGACTATCACTATAATGAAAGTGTTTAATTCAGACAAATGGCCATTTGCACTGCTTGAAACTAAAATACTGATCATATTTCATTTGCAGGAGGAGAGAGAGATACCAGCATTATTGATAGAAATAATGTTGCTATGAGAGACTGGAGAAAACAACTGAAGCGTGGTGTGGGAGGGGACAGGGCAAGTTTGCAGCAGTGGGACCACATACTGCTCCACAACACCCCGCCTTGGAGTCTTGAGTCCAGCCCAGAACTGCTGTCAGTCACTGGCACACTGGAAGCAGCTCCCCACAGCTCACCCCTGGAGCCCCAGTCTGGCCCCAGAGCAGCTGGATGACCAGAGAGTCCACCTGGGGGAAGGGGGTGGCCACAGAAGCCAGAGCAGATAAAAACCATTACCCTCAGGCACACATGGTCACATCCCTCTTGTCCTTGGATTTTATGGCAGCTGAGATCGTGCTAGGATCCAGTTCTTCCTGAAGATTTGTTTTGTTTGCATATGAGTAGTCAACAGATAGCATAAAGTTTCAGATGTTGAGACTCCACTGTCTAAACACAATCCGATAATAGTTGTGAAATGCAGGGTTATCCTCCAAATGTAGATCTAACTTCAGCCAGTAATTGAAACTGAAAATATTTATGCACAAGTGTTAACCAAGTAGTAAAATACCACATGCACTGTTTCACAACTTTGAAACCAGGCCTTTACACTTTTGAAGGTGATCTATGTAATTAGCCCTCAAATATTTTAACACAGACAAGATAAAGATTATGGGACCAGACTGAGGAGAGAAGGGTTAATTATTGCTTTTCCTAAGAAGCCCAGGGTTAATTGCTCCACAAATCTGAAATATAAATCTGACCACTCACGGTCATTTTTTCACTGGAGATTTAGACTGAGTTTCTGTAATATTGTATCTACACAAGTGAAAGCAAAATCCAGCTTCATAGCTTAGCTCAGGATAAAGCTGGCAAAATCTTCAAATTATTTTTGCATTATACAGCTGGAGCAATATATGAATTTTGATATATTTCATTAGAATTTAGGAAACACAAAACTACTATCTAGATACTGAACAAAGAATTCTGCTTTTTTTCTTAATCCCAAGGATTCAGGAGGAGAAAAACCCCCAAATCCTTCACACTTTCCTTACTCTTGTTGCTTTCAAATGTGACCAAAGTTGCTGAACAAGACAGATTCATAGATGGAAAACAGTAGAAGACAAAACATTTTTCTAGTTATTTGGGTGTACAGAAGGCTCAAATTCAAATGCCAAGATTTCAACATTAGAACATTAGAAATGAATGAAATACCCAACAGGAAGGCTTGAGTTGTTAGAAAAATGTATGGAAATCTAAGCAGCAAGTAAGACACCAGATTTATATTTTATCACTAGCATAGTTCCACGTTAAAACAGCCTGTGGGGTGGAATCATTTCCCATGGATCATGAATCAGCTGCTTTTCAACAGTGTGCAGTGTTCAACTTGGTACTGCAGCCAAGACTGATGGTATGGTACTCAGTAATTGAAGCAGATCTACACTGCCTTTTGGAATTGGACTGATTTCTATTCCAGTTGCTTTGGGAACTAACCAGATCATCACAAAAAACTGATTAAAAAAATTTATCAGAGTGACATTATAGAGTTCCTGCTTAGTACACCAAAGTACTGGAGGTCTGATCCTGGCACTGCTTATTCCCATGAGCAATACTTAATGAAATGCCCATTCCTGCTCACCTAAAAAGAATAATTCATGAGCAAAGATTTCTCATTTAAGTATTTACAAGGAGAGGTCTTCTCTTTGACCTTTCAATTACATTATCATATATACTTAGAAGTCATGGTATTAACAGCCATATTTTATGGCTTTATATTTACATATTCTAAGTATTTTAAAAGTTACAAATTGATATGGTGGTAATCATTTTCCTCACTTATTTCGCTAACACTTGAAAAGTAATTTCTGAGAACTTTCACTCATAGCATTAACTTCAGTTTCTATGGAATACATGCTGACCTTAGCAGTACTACTACTGTTAAAGATTAAATAATGGCTAGAAGGTGGTTTCGGTTAAAGTCAAATGAATAAAAGTAGGATGAGACTCCAAATCAAACCATAATCCTGACTGTTCATATAGGTAAAATTAGATTCTTCTGTAATGAGCACTATTTATGTCGCTGCTATACTCTTAAATATTTCAATTATCTGCATGGATAGAAAAGAGCAAACCTTCATTGATCTAAAACATTATTCTATGATGTACAAGAATTATTTAGGATTTGACAGGCATACATTGGATATTAGGTTTTTCAGGGAACATGGAACAACCAGAATGAACATCCAGCATCACATAAGCATTTTGATTCAACACACTGTGTTTACCATGTTTACTTAGGGAGGAAGAGAAGTATCCATGGCCATGGCTTGGACATTATGTCCTTCAGATATTAAAAATAATTGTAGAAAGCAATTTTTATTCAAAGGCAGTGAGCAAAATCTGAGTACAGGTAATGTGTGACTCCAGGCAATAAGATGATAGGATCATTGCTGTACCTTTTCCTGGAGCTGATGTCCATCCCTGGTAGAATTATCACATATGCCCGGGCCAATATGAGTGGTCCATAACACCATCCATGAAGCCCTCTTCTTCCTTCATTAATTAAATGCTTGTAATTAAAGGAATGAATTGCCTTTCTTGCCTATTTTGTCCACTGGTTTGCAATTTCATTTCACTCTTCTATTAATTTGAAGCCTTACAAAGGATATTCTACAAATCCAGTCATGCCATCAGCTCCAATTTCAGTCCACAGCAGCGAATTTTTAAACTGTGAAGGAACCAGAGATCTGTTTCTGCACCTAAGACCTGCACAGCCTTATTTACTTATTTAATTTGATAACAAAGTTGGTAATTCCATTTCTTCCCAAATATTTGAACGTTACATTTTGCTAGGTACATATCTGCTAGTTTGATCTAATGGCTGTCCTTTCAAAAATGTCACAGAAAGCCATTAGCACAGCTTCACTAGTGTTAAATGGTTGGACATAAATGCTGATTGCTGAGAACAATATCCTTTGCCCACAGCACAGTGATGTAAAGGTTGGATAATTTTATTACCTTTAATAGCATTTGCAGCTATGCAAGCTAAGCCAATGATATGGGTAATCAAATCTCTGACTTACAGGATGACCACCTGTGGCTATCAGGGAAGGAATCCCCGCTATCTCAGGTCCAGGCACAATGCCACGCAACCAATGTTTCGCCATTTCAGAGAGGGCAAAGGGATGGAAAGAGGGATGAGAAAATTGCTCTGGATGGCAAACAAATCTAGTTTTCATCAGAATTCCTCATTGCTCATTCTTGGAGAATCTTAAACAGGAAGTATGGGGAACTTCTGCAGTCTCCTTGCTGCCCCCTGCACCCTCCAGACTGTGCATCTGGTGCTTTGGCAGCTCTCAAATCTGTCTGTAAGAGGCAGATGCACAGTGCTGCCAAAACAGGTAAACCTCACCCCATGACTGACACGTGTACTTCACTCTGCCCTGCTCTGGAACTGCAAATGTTTGGAAGTACAAAATTTTCAACTGCAAGTGCCACCGCTGACTGCCGTCTTCCACAAATGAGGGTGGAAAGAGCTTCAGGGCAAGTGGTCTGTTCACTTATTAAGATCGCCTCATTTCCTTAATTGTAGACTAATTGTGCAGGCTGACCACAATTTAACTGGGTATAAAGAGAGAATAGTGACCTCAAAACTAGTAAAGTAAAGCTGGGCTTGTAGATATTTTCCAACTTACACAGAATTTCCTTCATTATTCCTTAGCCTACTGTGTTTTTTTGGTCTCACCTTTGCAGACTTAAGCTTGTCCCTGAACATGGCATGGTGAAGAAAATACATGTTGCACTTCTGAGTACTTGAAATAAGCAGGCAAGTTGCAATTTCAGAGTGATTTTAAGCCTCTCTTTTGAAACTGTGCAAATACACTGCAAATTATATAGCGAATATATTAAAAGAGAGAACACAAAATATTTAGTCCTGAATGGTCACATATTTGAGTTAAGATTTATTCCATGGCAGCTACCATGGCTACTAAATCCTGAACTTCGGATCCAGAGATCTGTTAAACCAGGCAAACAACAAAATATTGTTCAAAGAGGTAGGTGATAAATTAGAAATATCTCCTATGTTAAATTAGGAAACATGAAAGTAACTTTTTTTTACGATGCACTCACTTTCAAGAATACTGCATTGCAGAAAGCATTTAGCTTGTCATGTTATTCTATTATTTTATTTTACACTTCATTTGTTTCTATTACATAGTCTTGCACTTTATCATTAGGGTGTTCTGTTGTTGCAAACAGGCACATTGAATTCTGATCCAGTTATTCCAGAAGAAATTTTTTGTCAGCCTTTAAACTGAAACAAATGGATGAGTGTGACACTCAACAGTTTTAATAATGTGTTGACTCTTGGGTATTCATGGCCTTTAGATGCCTAAAAATAATAATGCTTTTGTATGAAAAATGAATATTGATTAATGAACTGATTTTTTTTTTCTAAACAGCAGTCGAGCCAGTAGCTATACTTGTCATGAAACTTGTTATAAATCACATAATGTATATACCAAGCAAATTGAATTTTTCCACTGCAAAATGCCTCCCTATCATAGGCATATATCCTCTGTTCTCCTTAACAATGGAGGACAAATACGCAAATACTAAAAAAACAGCTATCCTCCCTGACATACGCTTAACAAATTTATGCGTGAATAACTATCAGAAAAATTTCAGCAACATTGTAACCATCTGTGAAAGTAACAAGCTTTTGTGTAAACCAATATTCTATACACATAAGAATTCCTTTATCTGCAAGTGCTAGTACTGGAAAATGCTACACTTTTTCTGCAGCTGAAGATATACTCAGTATTAATTATTTACAATTTCTTTTTCCATCAAAATACAGACTGAACTATCATTACGGTAATATACCAACCTCTGCTAAGCTACAAAGACCCTAAAAATCTTCAAATTTGACTAGACAGCCAACTTCAGATGGAAAAAAATATATAACAATCAATCCATTCAGGTGAAGAAAGAAGCAATGAAAGGAAAATAACTTCAGTATACTCAATGCCAAGGAAAAACATGCATGGTGAAATATTTAACACAAAAATATTAGTAAATAGTATTACAGGAGTGTTCCTGTAGAAATTTTAAACACGCTGTGAACACTTTAATAACTGCTGCCTGCTGAGTCACCTGAAGACCTCACCCAAAACCTTCCTCCCCTGTCAGCCCCAGCCTGAACATTTTGAAGAGTTTATATTTTCCACTTGGAGTTACTGCTCTTAAAAGGAAAGGAACTAGAGAATCACTTTTTTTGTTTGTTTGGTTGTTTTTTTTTTATAACATTACCCTTTTAACACTCCATTTCATGTATTTCATTAGCCATAACACTAAGGTCTATTGCCCTCATTCCTATGACGCTCAAAAACAATACAGGTGACAGAATCTGAATGTATCACACTTCTTTCATCTCTCTCCACAAAATTTACCTTGTTGCACCTTGCTTACAGGATCCAGAAATAGTGGATTTAATACATATTCTGCACATAAATATTGGGGGGGTTGGGGGGGAGGGGAGTACTTAGGGGCTTCTAGGAAACTTTTTATTTCTTTCTATACTGAAACATCCTCAAGGAAGAAAGCTTATCTTCTCACTGCATTTCACAAAAATTTCCCTTAATCTTACAAATCATGATTTTCTAGATTTTCTCTCAAAGCTCTTCGTGGAACTCCTTTGATTCAGAGTACTCTAAGTTGCCTATTACTTGAACAATAAGTTCCTTCAATAACATGTAAAATACAGGCAATTCTGTCAATCTGAGGTATTTTTCCTAATCTTTTAGATAGAAGAAAACTATGTTATTTTAGATGAAAAAGCCAAACACACCAATCTGAGCAGCAACAATCCAATGTTGCAGCAATGCAGTTAATTTATTTCTGCACTTCTCGATCTTTGAGTATTTCAACAAAAAACCACTTGTTTTTTTTCACTCCCCAAATTCACCACAGAAGGGTTGTTTATAACAGAAGTCATTCTCGTCCAGCACATAAGACAGGATATTCCTTAAATCCAGAAATAAGGCAAACTAGCTCTTCTTAATGATCTGTTTGTGAGTGAAATTGATGGTTTTTCTAGTACATCTGGTAGCAGTCAGGAGAACAATTTATGGATCCAAAAAAGACAGTTTTGGTTTAAAATGTCTCTGTTTTGTAGAAACACACAGAAAGTTTATTTTCAGGGAATCAAAACAATTGACAACAAAATAAAAAGCGTATGTAAATCTTCATAATGTAATTATCCTGATGAATTTACATATATTGACAACACAAAGTATGATTTTATTAGAAAACTGTAATTGGAATCAACCACCAAAATCCTTTACAAACTTGACTTGCTGTTCTTCAATCTCCATTTTCTCTCTGCTTGTAAATATTTAATGACTTTCATTTTTGCAAATGAACAGAATTGCATTTGGCTCATAAGAAAATAGTTTTGTAACTCTATTACAGAGTGTGCAATCTCAGCATTTGCACAAGCGCAAATCTTCTCCAGAATATTAATGTATTCAAGAAAAAATCATCTTCATTTCAGAATCAACAGAATTTTTAAAAACCCACTTATTTGGTAATTGAAACTTTTGGAAAAGTTGCATCTTTCAGATGAAGAAATCCTAAAGAGCTAGACATTTTCCATCATAAAAGAGTGGAATATTCAGAGGCTTCTAAGCAGAAAACCAAACCAGAAATTACAATTCTACTTTGTATGTTGAGTCAGTTTTGAAATAAAATTTTGCCACATTTTAATTACTAAGTTTAGGAAGTCTCAAAGCACAAAATCATCAGCATTCCCACACAAATCAAGCAAAGGAGTGATTCTTACATAGGAATACTATAGGATCACTCTAAATGTAACCATGCTATATAAAATAGAACGTTTTCTACAGGTGCCCAATTAAAAAATCCTCTAAAACTTTTCCTAAATTCCAGTTAATTTTTTCATGGGTCTCTATTATAACTATAAAGCATGCGACTTTTTCCCCCTTCTTTGCTGTTAAAACTCAAGAACAAGTTCTAAGAAACTTTTAGAAGCTCTGCACAGACACGAAATCTCAAATCGCCGACAAACTCCCTGAAAGAAAACTTTCTCTGTTATTTTTTAGAATAGATAGGATTATAAACATTTCACGTATCTGGTCAAGTCTATGACCTTCCTCTCTTTAATTTCACTGGGACTCCATCTAAACAGTTTTATTATTGTCAGCCTCAGTCATGAGTCAGATGCTCACACTTAAGAACCAGAAGCAGTGGGAAAAGCCTAATGCAGGATGCCTTCTCTGCTAGCAGGAGGAAACAAGGAGTACAACCTCTGGAGCTCTTGGTGGAATCAAGGATGGAGGACAAAACTAAACAGAACAAAACAAAACAAAACATGGCCAGCTCAAGGTTTACAGGAAAAAAGGTCACCAGCCAGCACAGCCTGGGATGAGACTCCAGTGCTTGCCATTTCTAAATATGCCTGGCGAGAAAGGAATAAGGAAGCTATGCAAGAAGAGCAGATGGGGAAAGTCTACCAATACGAACATGATGCAGAGAAGAGAGGTTGTGTGTTCTAGGAGCAAAGCTGCAGAAGCTTGAAGAGAACTGTTGTATAAGTAGCCTTTAAAGAAAGCAAGGATGACCTCACCAAAACGCTTCCTAAATGACGTTCAAGATAAAGCGGTCTCTTTATGATAAAATGTATCAGCAGGATGAAAAAGCTTCTAAAATTAACAAGCAACACTGAATAATCCTCAGCCATGCTGTTATTAATAAAGGAAAATTTAGCCAGTAAAAAAATGCATTGCTAAAATGTAATAAATTTAGTAAAATTGTATTCCATAATTAAAGTTATAAATGTAATTGAAAAATGGTAATATACCAAAAATGAAATCTTGTTTTGGCATAGATAACAAAGCATTTCCTTTCTTATTTTAAAATTGTCATGCATGTGCAATTTAGTTTGCCATACAGGAGAACATGGACTCGAAGTCCAAGGCAAGTATTATTTTCATGTTTTTACCTTTCCTTTTTAGCAAGGAATAAATTCTGCTCCTGGCTTATTTGTACTAGCTAACTGACACATAGCATCAACACAGGGAGGATTTGGTCCTCCTTCCTGCTTTCAGCAAGTTCTCTCAGTGCAGAAGTGAACCTCCACTTGTTTCACATATTCATAGGGACTTTGACAGATTGGATGCACGTCAGAACATCCTGGGATAATAGCTGACTGTACCTAAGAATCAGAGTATTAAAATGAAAAAGTAAAACAAGATTCTCATGTGAATCAGCAAAGTGTCCAGTCCCATAGCTGTGAAGAAGTTTTAAAGACAAACAAGATTAAGTAGCAAAATACTGCTTGCATTTAAAATGTTTGAGATAGTGATAATTAAACCTCTGGTTTTGTTCACTTTTCCATTCAATAAGTGAATACTATGGAGGAGCAAGGCTTGGTTCTGTAGCATATTGTTTCATAAACTTTGTGATAAATCTCATTTGCCGTATGAAGCAGCAGATACTCATTTCTGCACTGATAAAAGACACAGCCTTTGCATTTACCCCAGGTCTTTGTAGAGGGTACAGTCCTTGTATAAAGAGAGAACACATTCAAGCTATGCATTAGCTCCTACATTACAGGAGCTGAGCTACAGATGTAATCACCTCACTATCTCCAAGCTATTTGGTAGACAGTTCAAAAAAGAAAGCAATTTATCCTTAGAGACCAAATATTCTTCTCATGGACTCCAGCCTGTCTCTGTGAACACCTCAGAATTTTATTTTAATTGCTAACTTCATCAGCAGGAAATTATAGGCTTTAAGAACAGAATGCAGGAAAGTTTCAGCTAGTAATAATCTGTGACTAAATACAATCTTAAAAGGTGAATGAATACATGCTTAAAGAGTTTTATTTAAATCCGCTGCCTAAAAAGTTCTAATTCTGTAACCTGCATAATTTATTGCATAATGATTACTAATATATTTTTTATATTAACTACATTATGATCATTGTTCAGCATATACAGGAGAACAAAACTATTAGAAAAAATGTATGTATTTATTTGACAAAGTGTATTTAGTAGCTTTTCTATAATTAAAGCATTCTGCAGAATAGATTGGAATTTAGAGGTAGATACAGTATATAAATTACTGAACATACTGACATTTTTTAATATATTTCCAGTGAATATTCACTTCAATTAATTTGAAGATTCTTCATAGTATAAACAAGTCAGCTTGCTTTAAAATACAGAATACAAACATATCCACTGTGTTTTAAGCTCTACCTTTCAGCAACATGTGATTAAATCTTTTATTTCTTAAAACATCGTCTTAGGTTGTAATGCAATCATATTCTATTAAATGCTATAGCTTAGGGCAGTATTCCATTACACATTTATAGGCCTATGACCATACAGACAAGAATAGCTTGAGGGGTAGGAGGAAAGATGGATACAATCCGTAGTTAATTCTACCTCTTCACCTCTTCTAGTCACTCAGCCTGACTCCTACTGTAGGTAACAAAAAAGCAACATCTGCTGCGTGATTCATTTTGTAAGCTTTGGCCTAAAATAAATTCAGGATTTAGCATGAATTAATAAATATATAATATTACTATTTTTTTCTCATGTCATTACTAAAAGAAGAGAAAAAATGTTTACTCTCAGCTAAAAGGAAAGCAACGCACAAGTAAGAAGCTCTTGAAAGAACATAAGACCACACAACTTATGAACATATGAACAAACAACTCTAGATTAAAAACAGAGGTCAACCTCAAATGTGGGAAGTATTTTATTTAAAGCAGAAGAATCCTCAACGTGGATATAATTTGGTCAGATATAGTAATCTTCCTTCTCCTTGTCTTCTTCCTGGGCACAAGTATGTGCGTAGATAATACACCTGGGTGTGAAAATGACAAGCAACATGGGGAAAGGCAGCGAGACCCCATGTTATTCTCTGGCATTGCTCCACAGATTAGGCACATCAGGATATGGGCCACAGAAGGACACAGCAGTGCTTCTACCACGGACACAGTTGGTTGTGTTTCTTCACTTCCCTGACAGCTCCTGTGAACCTCCGAGCTGGGCCAAAACACAACGGCAGAATGTGAAAGCAGGAAATATTGGGATGTGCCCTTTGGCAGAGGCTTCATAGAGTGCGTGTGAAATACTTCTGGGCAGAGCTCTCTCTGGGAATCAGGGATGTTGGATATATTCCTGGCTCTGAGAACCTCTTACCAGTCAAGATAAAGGACAAGCTAAGGATGAAGAGGGACGTGAGGACAATTGCACACATTGGCATCTGCCCTTAATGACAAAAATGACATCAGGGGACACAAATATCCCCTTTTGGATATTGTGCTGAGGTTTTCAGCTCTATATCATAGCTACAGACCATTGTGTGACAAGTGGGAAATTGATTTTTCACCAGCCTCGGTGAAGGGGTGCACAAACCTTTGTCATTGTGCTGTGTGAGGGAGCATTCAGCAGGGCCAGTTGTTAACAAGTTCCTACCTTCAGAGGTGAACACAACTTTGGTACAGCACAGCAGGAAGCTCCAAAAACACCCTAACAGTGACACTGAACTGTGAGGGCCACCAGCTGCTTCTCTGATCAACTCCTGGCTTCCAAAAATCCTTCAGACAGAAAAAAAACATTCTTTATAAGGAAGGTAAAGGTTTATATACTACCGCAGTACTAGTAACTCACACCCTCCCAAGAAATCAAAACCGGCTTTCCATGACTTCTGCTCTCTTGCTTAATCTGTAGGGCTCCACAGTTCTTTCCTAAGGAAGAAGCTATGGGAGGACAGAGTAAAACAATTTTACATCAGCTTTACACTTGCCAGTCTGTGGGGTGATGCTGCAAACATAAAATATTAAAAAAACACCAAACAAACAAACAAACAAACAAACAAACAAACAAAACCAAACTTAAACAGTAGTACTGCTTACTATATACTAATATAGTTTGCTTCAGATGGTCTAAGTTACTCCACCTCAACTGAATAAAAAAGAATACTTAACAGAACAGCTGGTGAATGCAGACAAATATCTAAATCCATTTTTCTGATGAATGAGAGTTTATGTCATATAGTATTATTGAATTAATGAGACTGTCTATCCTCAGGATGAACTTTACATTATTTTAATGTAGACATTTTTAATATGAATAAAATATCTTTTTCTGAAAGTACTATTCAGTGATGATTAATAAAAAAGTTCACATTTGAAAAATACAAAACAGGCATCAAGGAAGAAAATTTGTTTCATGTTTGAAATGTGTTTCAAAACATATTTGAAATGTGTTTCTAAAATATCATTATACAAAAGCAGATCTTAGTTAGAAAAGGCATGTATTTTAAGTATTTTACTTGATTTTCATCAGTAGATAATAGTGACTTAAATAACTTTTTCCCAGTATACCTTCCATCAATTAAAAAATGTTCTTTAGTTATCTAGTTCAGAGAATAAAGCAACAGAGGCATCTTAATATGATTATCAGAAAGTAAGTTAAAGAAAATTAAAAATACCACAAAGTAACATCCTTGTAGAAGCCAGAGAACAGTAGATTCAAGATATGAAATATATGAAGTACATGTCTTTAGTATTTTTTGGCAAAACAAAAGAAAATGTATTACACTCTGTTCAGTTTTTCCATAATTATGGTATTTCATTTGATTCTACTTTTTCCTTTTGAAATATTACCTCAACATACTGCAAACTAATTGCATGTTAACATAAACCTGTACTTAAATTTTATTCTGTAGGCCTCTAGGCAAAAGCCTGAGTTATCACATAAGGTCAGAAAAATAGACTTTGTAAACATTTTATCAGTGAACCATGGAATTCAGAAGAATATTACATAACTTTTGTGATAGTAAAGTGAAAAAACGTTAATTTGTTTAAGTAGAGGCTACTAACATAAATGTGTTTTAAAAATCAGTAAGTAATAGCTAAACACATGTGAATTGTATACACAGAGAGAATTGTGTACAAAAAAATAATAAAATGGTTTAGAATTCCTGTGTTTACAGTCCGTGAACAAATTTTAGAACCAAAAAGAGAAACTTTCTTTTATGCCAGTGTAAATCCAGGTGACAGCATTAGTCTTGATAGACCTGATGTTACTCCAGTTTTCTGCTGGTTTAATACTGAGAACACCTTTTTGTTCTAATAGTTATCTTTGGCTATCCCAAGCCTAATAAAAGTGTAATCCCTACCCTAATAAGAGAATCATCAGATGAGCTCATAGGATTGTTACAGATGACTGGGAAGAGCTGCATGGAAGACTACAAGAAAATAATTTCTCAAATATAGCTGGGTAGAATGACAGCAGACATATAGTCACAGATGTAAACAGGTCTCTGACAAGCGGAGAACGCTGGATGTTTCAGAGAGTTTCTTATTTTGAAGTTCACTGACAAGCCATTCTACTGAAGACAGAAGTGGCAGAGAGCTAATTTTTAAAAATCTTTCACAGCTATCAGCTTTACCACAACTTAACCTTTTACTAAATTTAAGGATTGGATGCAATCAACTTGATTATTTTTCAGGTATTCTGAATCACCACTGAAGACAAGAGAAAAAAAGTAACAGCACTGAGAGATTTTTATTTCAATATATGCTGAGACAGGGTTAAAGTGAGAGAATTAGAGAATTAGAATACAGGGTTAAAGCCACAAATTACATTGGGCTCTGAACTACCATTTAGATGACAGAGCACTCCCATGGGTCTGGAAACTTTCGATCAGCTGGTGCCTGTTCCTAATGTGGCAGTACCTTTTAAAAGCTGATGCACTTGCACACTGATCCCAGTGACTTGCTCTGTCATAACCGCACGGTTCAGGCTCACTGTGAATCAATTTCATCTGGATCAGAGATGCTCAGAGCTGCTGGGTCTAAGCATTCAAACTCAGTAAACAAGGTGCCTGCCTTTGCCAGGCAATTTGAAGAGATTAAATTTCAGTTTTTGCTCCATTTTGTCTCAGGGTTTCACAGCATATGCAGTTACCAAAGTAATTCAAGCACTTACATAGCAAAATATCAGCAGAGAGCCAAAACTACTGGATCCATGCCTACTGCTGAAGGCCAGGCCTTACTTTTCTTCAAAGTGGACTTGAACAAATACTTTCCATCAGCTTTAACTCTGAAAGTTGCCCTGATTAAGTAAGAAAATTGTTACACTTTTTTTCTTCAGGAGACTTAAATTTTGAAGTAGAGTTACAATATATGAATGTAGAAACCCTTCCACATCGTCAGAACAAAGGTTTACTTACCCTGTTATCTGGCCTCCGACAACAAGTTATTCACAGGTGTTCAGGAAAGCGGCATAAGTGTGGCAGGCAATATGTGCCAGGGGAAAGAACCCTCCCTCCAACGCCATACAAGCATCTGACAATCAGTTTTAGGGAAGATGTTTTATAGTCGCTAATGGACACTGGATTTTACAAATTTTTTCTTCTTCTCTTTTGGACTCCCTACCTCTAGAAAGCATGTGTTCAAATGACTAACCTCTCCCCAAGGGGGAAGAGGGATATTATTTTTCCACTTTCGAACTGCCGCTTGAATAATGGCATTGGGCGCCTTTTAGAACCAGCATTGTCAGAAACAGTGAGCAATCACTCCCCATTCACCTTTTCTATACTCTCATGATTTCTTAAATCTCCATCATATTTCACCTCGCCAGTTTTTTGTCATCTGAAGAGTCAGTTTCATCTTTCTTTTAAAAACTTCCCTTCTTCCACACACCTGTTCTTTCCCGATCTGGGCCTTATCTGGTTTTTGAACATAATTCCAAGCTGTCTTTCCCAAGCACTGAGAACTGAATTAGAGCCCCACACTGCATATATGTCAGTGCAGCTGTTTTAACTTGTCCTTAAGTGCATTCATTACTTTGCATTTATGAATGCTGTAGTTCTGCATGACTTTTAGTTGCATCATATGAGCGTTCTTCCCAAAGTCAAATAAAAGCAGTGTTTGCAGCCACCACCTTTTATTCCCTTGAAATCAGGGCCGATTTAGTGCAAGGTCATGCTACACAACCATTCGCTCAGTCACTTACTTTCTTCGTTTCCCAGTGATTCTAAGGTAATGCTACGCTAACCTTAGATTTGCTACAGTTCATTTTCTTGTTTCATTCTCAAACTCTTACTATTGGTACTGCAGTTTGAGACTGTTCCAAAAGCTTCTCAGTGAAGAAGGCAAAACCTTGCTTTTAGCGTGTTCCTAAAATCCTCTGGAGCAAGGAGCACAGCGAACACCAGCTTTACCTGTTTGCTACTGCCACATGTTCTGTCAGCTGCTTTTCTCACCTCACTTCTCTACTCCCCTTGTGTTAGCCAGTCCCACCAGTTTACCAGTACGCTTCACCATCTCACAATTTAATAGAGGTTTAGGATCTACCAGACATCATTTGAAATGCAGTTCTACCACTGGTCCCTTCTAATGCTGCTGCAGAGCTCTAAAGGAAATCACATATACCTGATTAGGAAAGGAAATTACTTCACTAAACTTGTATTCGCCTCCTTTCAAAATCAAGGACAAAATTCTTCATCATTGGGTTTCTTGAGACAACCCACAGAATTAAAAGTTTGTTCAGCTTCCTGTGGTCTTAATGCTGATTTCAGGGAAGTACATCCAGCATCAGTAGTGTGGCAGATCAAGTTCTTCATTTTCATTTGGATATATTCTATTCTTATAAGCAAAGGTCTGAAGCTTCTAGTCAGGGGACAAAAAAGCTACATTTTAAAATTTTCACCTAAATAATATGAAGTGACAGGAACTACAGTTAAGAAGAAGGTCTGGCTGGTTTTATTTTTCCAAAACTGGGAATAGGTTAGATGCATAGCATTTGAGATTCAAGATTAAAGATTACTCTTCCCACTCTGTGGGGCCATAGCAACCATGTTTAAAGTAAAAATACGTGAGGACCTGCAAGGTCTCAGTCTTGTCCATTCTAGCTGGCACGTCTAATACTCAAATGGAGTTTTCAAGTTTGTACAGCAACTATTCCCTCTGAAATCACCAGAAACATTGTAGGAGTTCAAGTGAAGCTAATGGGAGCACTTTTGGAGCACGATACTTGACAGCTGAAATAGTGCTGTCACAATCTGGCTTTTGCAAAATACTTTCAAACCAGAGTTAAGTTACTGCCACACAACAACACCTGCTGCTGTGATACCATAAAATAAATTTTGCAGATGTTATTTTTAGTCGAAACTACTTTTTTTGTCTCCTTGTTTAATTAAATATGCATCTCTTCTTATATTGATTGCAGGGCATCTGTTCACTTGCATGATTCTGACTCGTCTTCAGTCCTATGTTTGCATTTCTATTCTATTTATTCATTTGTACCTATACTACAGTTACAGCAAAGATTTTCTGATCTGTTCTATGCCTTTCCTCCTTCTGCCAGGGTCCATTGACTTTAACAGAGCTAAGGTTATGAAATATGAATTAATAATTCTTCCAAGTCAGTAAAAACCTATGCCAGTATACAAAATTTGTGTAATTACTGCAATGTGTTGGGCAAATAAAAACCTACAAAAGAGATTAACAAGAGTTTCTGGAGTTCAAATATTTAAATCATATCCAGCCGATGCAAGGACATAGTTCTGATGGCCTCACTGGAATTACCAAAATATCTGTGTCTTACAACCACTAGCATTAAAAAGCCCAAGTCAAACACAACTGAACTTCCAGACACCTTACTCTAAAGAAATACAAAAAAATTCCAGAGAAAGGCTGTTCATCTGTCTAAGGCAGGTGCAGGGAAGTGCTGCCATCTGTCTTATCATTCTCTTTGTAATATGCCTAAAACAACTTTATACTTCTGTGTGTGGTTCAGCCTGCCCCTCCCTCAAAGTATTGAGCTGCCCAGAGGCGAAGTGCAGGTATTTAGCAGCTGTTGTTTGTAATACTAAATTTTGTAATACTAAACCTAACTTCCTTTTTTTTTTTTAATTTATTTTTTTATTTTTTTATTTTTTTATTCCCTAGGCTCCAATGTAGCAGATTAGGACAGAAAAGTTTATTTTTTGCTCTTCAACTATTCAACTGCCAATGTCAATGAAGGTTTAATTCTAAGCAAGGAATGTACAGTATTTTCTTCTATGCTCACAATATTTTTAAACCTCATACTTGTACATTATTTAATAGATACTAAGTAGATGAGTTAAGTAAAAGGCTGTTTTTATTTGAAAAGCACTACATATTTTCTTCCTAGTTTTCTCCCAGCTAGTGGACAAAATTAACTTATTTCACAAGTCCTGGTGGTAAAGTAACTTCTTAATTAATTTCCACTAGTAATTGTACAAGTTAATGTCAAAATACCACTTGAGAAATTGCATATGATGTCAAAGAATCTATATAATTTGATTTACCCCTTTGTCATCTTGCAAACAAGGTGGCAGTAAGGGCAGCAAATAACATCTGAGCATTAGTTGTTGGGATGTATTATCAAAACATAGCCACAACATATGTACCTCTATTCCAAGAGGAAATAGTCTCAGGTTGTTATAGAACCTCCAGCTGGGAACAAAATACCAGAGATAAGCTTAGGACTTTGAAAGAAAATGGTTCACCAGATTTAAAAAGAAAAAATAAAGCGACCCCCACACAGAAAGAGTGCGTTCAGTAGCATTGCAAAAAAAATTCCCAAGAACATATGAAAGCCATAATCAACGCCCAGGATCCCAAGTCACAAATTAATCTTACTTATGTATTTATCTGCTTTGCTTAATCTACATATTTTTTTTCTTTTTCGACCCTTATTTCTATTTTTACTTATTTCATCTTCTCATTTTTAACTCGAAATCTATGTTCCCTCATTGTTGACTTTGCTTCAAAGCAAGGTCTGCAGTTTAGTTTCACATAAGCTTGTCGTGAAAAAGCTATCAAAACCATTCACACAGTCTGCCCTCTTCTCAGGGACAAAAGAGGACATCAAAGTGCTTTGTACTTATTGTAAACGTGTGACCCTCCTTCCCAGACGGCCAAGATGCAAATATAGAGCTGCATTCAATTTTGATGAAATTCTCACAGCACAGTAATGCAGCTTGAGCTTTGTGTTTCAGAAAGGAAAGCAGCAGAAATTGAATACAGATGCAATAAACTCTGAAAATAATATTGTTGTTGCAACACAAACCTTTTTACAGCACTGAAGGAAAACATACAGTTTAACTGTTTTGCATTAGCCAGAATTTTTTTATACCTTTCATTTCCTGTTTTCATTATTCAAATAGAAAGCATTCAGAATTTCAAACAAAAATCACTCTTGACCTTTTCAGTAAGGGGAAGTACAATGAGACTTCACTTGTATCCACAATACTCCTAAATCATATTACCTGACCCTGATGCCTCCTATTTTCAGCTTTATTACTTATGATTTCTTTATGATCTTTCAAGATAATTAAAGAGACTGCATCACTCTTTAAACAAATAGTCCATACGCTGAAGATAAAACTGCAAACCAAGTCACCTACCTCTTTTCCTAAAGGCTTCATCCTTGTATTTTAGCTTTCAGTGAAGGAGGACCATTTCCTATGTATCACACTGAAGGAAAAAAAGGGGAAATAAAGGAATCATTTTAGTCACTAAGAAGCAAAAAATATGGGTTTTAATATATCAACGTTTTGTTCCATCTGGGAGTGTGAAAGCATATGTAATTTTAAGTTTTGCAATTTAAAGTATCTAAAACATGTTCCATTTAATCGTTTGCATCTTGCAGCATTATTTTATTAAATAATGAAATACTTATAGCTTCTGGCTCTAATCAAAATATTTTCTCAAAATGATCTTGCTTATTTCAAATGAAGACTTAAAATGTGAAAACAGACAATCCAGTAAATATTTGAAAGGAAATGATCCATGAGTATTCACTCATAATGGCAGAGTGAAAGAACACACAAAAGCTATTCTGAACATAATCTTCTCCAGACCATCAAAGCATAACCAGATCTAACCCATGTGGCTACAATGACTTGTAACTGTCTTGAAAATGCTTTGATTGTGAATAAAGGACTGGAAGAAATTCTCAAGACAAGTAATTTTAGACTGTTACGATAGTTATAGACCATTTTCCTCCTCCCATTTTCAAAAGCAACACAGTAATGGAACTGTTCAGCTGACTCTTTAAACAGAAGAACAGCAAAGCCAAATGGAGGCACAAGTTAAAACTGAACCACTAGATTAAAACTGGTTCTGCACACATGGGATAGCATTCCTGTCTCCTAAACAGAGACCCATCTGCCTGTTTGTGCTCTGCCACCACTGTCAGTCTGCACTTTTCCATAGATGGACATCACTTTGCACTAGAGAATTCTTTTCTGTTCTGCCTTTTCCCTTTAAATTGAAAACTTAAATAAATCTTTAGCCAGAAAAATGGCTCCCTGGATTTTTAATCTCAGGGGAAAGACTTTCATTTATTTTAAGCAAAAAGCAGGATACACCAGCATCAGCCGGGCTGTGGTTACCTGGCTGCTTTCCTAAATTTTCTTCCATGATTTAACTCATCTACACGATGGACTAGTGTTTCCAGAGGCCTTCACACAGTTTATATACTGGGACAACCCACTGGCAAAACCTACACAGGTACCAGCACGAGGCAGGTGTCCATCGACAGCCATGCCATGGTAGAGATCCTGCTCCCACAAGGCTGCTGCCTCCCTGGCACCCACCACTCATTGTTACGGCTTTCCTGGGACCCAGCACCAGAAACGGAGCAAGGAGGTCTGTGCAGAGAAGGGAAAGAGAGAGGACTAGAAAACTGCTGTCACAGCATTACTCATGTCCTCTGTCTGTCCTAACAGCAGCTGCAAGGACACCAAACTCCTGCATTCAGACGTCTACATTCCATCTGGTGCCCAAGATGGAAGTTAGCGACTCCCGCGCCAAGCCGCAAAATGATGACTTGTAGCATCTCCATAACTGAGTGTTCTTTGCTTTATTTGGAAATGGATCTGTACTAAGATGCCTAAATAATTACATACCATTTATCACGTGCATCAACAGTTTACTGCCTTTGGCTGTCCGACTGATTTCAGATAAAGTCAGTTTGGATTCGTGTAAGCACAGGGACTAAATATTTACTAGAGGTAATGGCATTCTTCAAAAGAAATTATTACACTGCTAATGCAGGCAATGCAATAAAAATGACTCCTCTTTAATATTTTATTTATAGTAATTATTTTGGGTCTCAGTGTTTTTCTTTTTTAAAAAAGAAACTGGTGAAAAATGCTAATTTTAATGTAATATTTTAAAGTCTTATTTAAAATGCTGGAGGCATTTTATTTGACATTTCTAAACAACACCATTTTCATTTCCTTCTGAAAAGGAAATAGAAGTGATTGCCATCATTCTTGTTACATTTTTTACATTTTCAGTAGCAGCTTTTCTTGTTTGTTTGGAGTTGTGGGGATTTGTTGCTTGTTTGGTGCTGGTTTTTTCTAGAAATAGGGTTATAGATGGATCTGTGATGGGTCAGCCCTGGCTGTCAGTCGGCCACCCTCACTGCCCTTCTCAGCAGGACAGGGGAACAGTGTAAGATAAAAAAATCTCCAGGGTGTAGGTGAGGACAGGGGGCTCCCTTACCAGTTAGCAAAACCCCCAAAAACTAAAACCACCTTCCTGCCTTCTTCCGAGGCTCAGCTTCAACCCCGAGCCTTCTGCCTCCTGCTCCCCCTGAGGAGCTGAGTGCTGCCCTGAGGGCCCCTCAGAGCCCCAGGAAGGGGTGGAACTGGCCACAGCTCAGAGAGCAGTGCCGGGGTTCAGCTGGGGACCCAATTGCTGCTAACAGAAATATCCATTAAAAATCCTGTCTAATCCTCCAGTCACAGACAAGGATAAAAAACTTCTGACAATATACGGGATTAAAAACAAGTCTTTCCGCCTCCTTCCCTAAGTTTTGGGCTTATTTTCTTCTGTGGCAATGACAGAAGAAAAATGAACTGTCTGAAATACTAGGGAATTAGTCAACAATATATTTTAGGCTGTGAAATATTAGAACGACAACTCCTTAGCATGCACCTTTTCAGATCAAGAGAATGTAAAGGCAAATACTATTAGATATACTGAAGGAAAGGGGCTTGGATTTAAGCACACAATTCGAATGACTTAATAAGATAAAAATCACTAAGGTTCATGTTCACTTCATGGTAAAAATCAGAAAAGTCAGAAGGGTATATTTACAAAAAGATAGAAGTCCAGTGCATATGAAGTAGTAAGAGTTCTGAAATTAGCTATACAGAAAGTATATTCCTTATAATACATGTTATATGAGTATCTGGTTTCAAAATTACATCATTTTCCTTCTTTTTATTCCCTACTAATGACACTTGGGCAATAACAGTAAAACTGGTCTTCTGCCAGACTTTGTGGCCTCACAGACGGTATTTATGGAAACAACTTGTACAAAGCATGGACTTAGCCTAATCTTCAGATTCTGGATTAAATTATGTTTTGAAAACAATAAAAAAGGAGAAAAAAACTCCCTGATGAATAGATCACTTTGATGCACTCAAACAAAGTTACCTTTAATTCTCTAGTACGCTTCTACAAAATTCATCTGAACACTAAAATCCTCAGTTTTGCAAGTGTGTGTCTTAAATACTGCAAGAATTCTTGCGATCCAAACACAGTGTTATTCTATTACCATTATTTACACAGATATTACTTTTCACTCGACTATAAAGGAAAGGAAAATACTTCAGACTACAATATACTTCTCTGTCTTCTTTTTAAATGGTTGAGAATGTTCTGGGCTGTTTCAATGCAGACTCTGGAAACTCATTCCAGCAATAAGATAACGGTTATTCTGTGTTAAAGTAAAATGTAAAACCCATCATTACTTGAGGAGATCTCTAAATGTATAAATCCTGACTGGCAGCCAGTTAGTTATCACCTTTACTACTTGCCCACACATTTGTTTTTGTTAATGTTTTTGAACTCCCTTTTCCTAAAGACCTAGTAAGAACTTTATGAAATACAGTGACACAGAACTCTGACACAGTCCTTGTTACAAAACATGCCTCAGATGGCAATTACTCAAAGGATGCCATGAGCTCAACAAAACCTTCAATAAATACAAGAGAACTGAACATCTGCAGCTATTGTTTCAGCTGTAAATCTTGTGAATGCTTTTTACTGTAGCAACAAACTGCTAATAAATCCAACTTTCATTGCCAGAAACATATAAAGGACAGGATACACTTCATGATGTTTTCTCAGTGTCCTCCCTGAGCCCATGCACTCAGGCATATTGTTTCCAGATATATTTTATAGCTAGCAGTGATACACTGTCCCCTCTACCCTCTCCCATGACTGATGAGACAGAGAACATTGACTGAATGCCATTACCTGGCACTACCTCCCTCTTGCTCAACAGAAATGGGAGGCTTTATGCTTACAATTCACATTAGGTTTAGCAGCAATCATCATCATTAATTGCACATGTACCATTTGGCAAACAGACTTCTTGAAAAAAAAAAAAGCCATGAAGCAATAGAAGTGCTGTTCCTGCTACTGTGCAAAAGCGACAGTTTCCTGGCCTTCTTTTAATACATATATTCAATATGTGGGACTGACAGGCCAGCCACAGAGAGGGATACTCAATAAAGTCTCAGATTTTTAAAGTACTTTAAACACTAATTCAATAAAGTAGCGCAAAAGATAGACACTTCTCAGTAACATTAGTTTTCATTAAAAAAAAAAAAAGAAATTATTCCTACAGTAAGATTTACAGAAGCATTCACATCGCACATAGCTTTAATCCCTACTAACTACAAAGGCCACTGGCTTGTTTTTTCCTTTCACCTCCTATTACCACACTTTGTTCTGAATGAGGACGTGATGTTAGAGCCAAAGAGAAAAAGAGAGAAACTGATATTGCTTGACATCAACAGAAAAGCCGAACTGAAGGAAAGATCACCACCCTTATACCTGAGGCCTGAGAATCTCTGCTGGTGTTAAGTTGGTTTAGATTCAGACTGACAGAGGTTGAAGGTACAGGCTTGTCAGCAAGCTGTGTTCCATGCAAGAGCGGTTCACTACCGAGAGCAGCACACGCCAGCTGCGAGGGGCGAAAGCATTCGGACAAAGACACCACGCAGGTGTTTGCTCTTCTACCGTATTCTTGACATCCTGACCCAACTTTTTCTTTACTTCTTCATTCCTTGAGGACTTGAAACCCACCGTCATCTGTAGTCTTCACAAATGTAAAGCTGATGGAACACAAAGGACTAATGCGTAAAGTATCGAAGCTTTCTTTGTCTCCACATCCTCACTTATTAACCAAAACAGAAAAGAGAGGAGAACTGTTCCACAGATAACTAACTTGTTGCCACTTACCTCAAAGGTAAAGATGGTATTATCACCTTTTCTCTGATACGGTTCAGCATATGCTGTTGAGTCAGGGAAGACTGCAAATTCAAAGTTTATCCCAGAGATGTATAATTTGTTTTCTGGGATCTCAGCATTTTGCTGGTGTTCATCCTTAGCAAGTTCTATGTAGCTCTGCTCTACTGGTGTTTTCACAGCTGGCCATCTGCCTTCTAGAAGCAGAGCCATCTAAAACTAAAGGAAAACAACAGTAGAGTCTCACTACTGAAGACAGAGAAAAAGATTTCAGTATAGAGAAGTGTGAAGAGGACCTGCAGAAAAAGAAGATGACTATCTCATATAAAATTAATTTAAAAACGTAATTTATTTTCTCAAAGTTTTACACATTACATTCTACAGAAATACTTGTCATCACGAAGGGTATCAGATGTCAGAGGTCGATAGGTTTTGCAAACATGAAGGATTGGCCATGGTCAGTAATATAATAATAATAAACAAATAATGTTGGTATGTGAGGAAGTGATTTAGTGCACAAAACTATTTTCTCAGTTAAGAAGAGTTACATTCCAGGAAATACACTTTTATGGAAACAATACTTCAATTGGGCATTTATTCCATTAAGTTAAAAAATAGCCTAAATCACTTCCTATTGCCAGGAGATACATTAGTATCAATACATGATGTGGGTTTCCAGACAACTTTTTAGTAGCTTTTCTTTGATTAAAGACATACAGGTAGAATGCTCTGAAGAAACTGTAAACAGCTGCATTATAGCAACAGATATGACTTCACAAGGGGATTGATTACCTTCTACTTGGAGATCGAGCAAGTGACTGTAAGAAGATATCCATTTTTAGGGAGTGCTGCCACTGATGTTTTGTTAGTCGGCATTTACTAAACAGACCAAAACAGGTGTATGTTTGGTTCAGGGCAGTTTAAGGGAAAGCTGCTTATTCTTTTACAAACTAATCCCTCTTCCCTTGTGTTCAGTCACATAATAGTCTGCAGTTCACAAGTACCAAATACTAGCTAGCATTGTAAAGATGGAATCAATAGCATAATCCTATTAAATTCCGCAATGCAGGCTACTTTTCAGATATATAGTGGAATCCTCTTAAATCGATTTTTTTTTAATAAAAGGTAGGGTTATGTGAGGCTCTAGCTAGAAACCTAAAATATATTGTCTACATAATGCTCTTAAGATAGCAGTTCAGTCTGTTTTCCTCTGTACAATTTCTGTGTGTTGGCTGGATTGTAACTGTGATGCTTTACTAGATGATCTTCCAAAACGGAACCAAGTCCTTAGTTATTGCAACCATAGAACAATGAAAGAATTGACGAGTTTTCTCACACAAGTCTTCAACGAGAAGTGACACATCCCCGTGCATGTAAGCTATTGTCGCAATTTCACCCCAGCCCGACACAGCCGCTCGCTCGCTCCCCCACCAGCTGGATCCCGAGGGGAGAATGGGAAGAGGAAAAGCCAGACAGCTTCTGGGTTCAGACAAAGTCTGTTTAGCAGGGAAAGCAAAAGCCACAGACACAAGCAAAGCAAAAGGCATTAATTCACCACTTCCTGTGAGCAGGCAGGCGTTCAGCCATCTCCAGGAGAGCGGGGCCCCATCACGGGTAACGGTGACATGGGAAGACAAAACCATCACTTCAAATGTCCTCTTCTTCCTCCACCTTCTCCCCACCCTATATACCGAGCATGGTGTCACATGGTCTGGAATTTCCCTTTGGTCAGTCAGGGTCACCTGTCTGGGCTGTGTCTCCTCCCAGCCTCCCAGGCACCCCCAGCTTCCTCACCAGCATGGCCACTATGAAAAGCAGAGAAGGCCTTGGCTCTGTGTCAGCCCTGCTCAGCCACAACAAAAACATCTCTGTATTATCAATCCCATGTTCAGCACAAATCCAAAACGCAGCCCCACACCAGCTGCTGGGAAGGAAATCAACTCTACCCCAGCAAAAACCAGCACATTCCACCCCTATCCCATACTATTTACATCATGCCCAGATCCCACCCTATTCAATACAATTTTATTGCCCACCACCCTGCCTTTCCCTTCTTTGCCATAATACATCAATATCGTTCCCTTCATCTATGGGGCACCCCTACAAAATGTCCACAAAATGTCTGTTGAATTCATATTGTCCATGACTTTGGGCTGCATCTGTTGTGGTGGTCACTCAGAACAGGAGAGGTGGTGTGTTGCATCGGGTTACTGGGCAGTAATTACTGTAACACACAACACAAATCATGGCTTGCAACAATTTAAAGGTACATCCATTACAATCTTCTCCCCTGGTCCTTTTGGGCCATGTTAATCTCGTTTAACATTGCAATGATCTCCTCCTCTTTTCCCAGCCTGGCTGCAACAAAGAGTTCCTGCTGTAGTCCACCATCAGTATAGTCCTCACCACAGTCCTCCGTGGGCTGCAGGAGGACAGCTGCTTCACCATGGTATTTACCATGGGCTGGAAGGGAATCTTTGCTTTCCCTGCTCCAGTGTGGTGCCCCAGCCACATGGCACAGTCCTCCCTGAACTCGTCCAACATGCGTCCTTCCCACAGACTGCAGTTCTTCATGAACTGCTCCAGCGTGGGTCCCCCATGAAGTCACAAGTCCTGCCAGCAAACGTCCTCCATCACAGGCATCTCACGGGGTCACATCCTCCTTCAGGCATCGACCTGCTCTGGCATGGAGTCTCCACGGGCTGCAGGTGGATCTCCTCCATTGTCTGCTCATTCACAAGTCACAACCCCTTCGATTCAAGCTCAGACTGAAGTCCCAGCCTGTCCAGCAGCACAGAAAACGGCAGCCACACCCTGGCAAGCCCAGGCACATCGCCATGGCTGTCATCAAAACATCCCCAGGCACAATACAGTGAGGTGATAGGAAGTACAGCACCACAGCAAGGAGTGAGAGCCACTAACAAGCGCTAGACTCTAATAGAAAATCAGGAAAACCAGCCCCATGGCAAGCACAGGAGCCTGCTCATTACTGGCTAAACAGCACTACCAGACATAAATTCAGTCTGGTACATCCCATCAGATCTGTCATTCTCTCAAACCCTTTGAGCCACACTTCGGGCACCAAATAAAGCTGTTGGGGTTTAGGAATGGTATTCCCCAATTCAGTGTCCCCACCAAGATTCTCCCCGTGCCACTGTCCTCCCACCCTGTTACAGGATGGAGAGAACTGGAAGCACAAAAGCAAAGAACACAGGTTGAGATCAGAAAAATTTACTGGAAATAGCAATAGGATAAGAAAAATAAACCAGTCACAGCAACACTACTAATGACAGATGGTAAAAGATACAATTCACACATAAAAACCCCCTCATAACAGACAAGACCAATGGCTCCCTTAATCACATTTTCTTGGTCAGAACCAGGACAGTTATTGACACCTGTTGCCCAAATTCCTTCACTAACACAATCAGATTGTTACTTTTATTGAAAGTTAGTGTTAGCATTTGCTTGAGCATCGTTCTGGATAATACCTCTTTTACAGTTTGCTTGATCCCAAACTTTGTCTGCTCATATTAGAAAATTGGAAGATCTCTAAATCTCTTTTGAAAAACAGACATGTTTGACCCAATAGGAAGATTTAATGCCTTTCACTGCAGGAATATAGCAGAGGTGTAAATACCACCTGTGACACTAGCTACCTGATTCTTGAACCAGCCAAAACAAATGTTATCTAGTGCCTAGTATCCAGTCCACACCTAGGCCACTGCATCATGCGTTATGGTGATAGTTGCTGATGGGTAGACAGAGATTTCCAGTTGTATCACTGGAAGATGATTTATCCAGCAAGTCATGCCATAGTCCATACATATTCCAGGACACCCTGATATTTTTCTCATGTCTTCCAGATCAAAGAAAGTACACACAGGAATTTCAGAAATTCTTTCTCTATTTCCCCAGAAAAGATCAGTAAATGTTCTACTTCCTACCTTTCTCTGTACCATGAATGCTTTCCAGTTGTGCAGCCGCTGCAGATCCTGATGCTATCAGCAGATGTACCAAGAAATTAGGGCCTTTACAGTACCTCAACTACCTTGAGAATCACAAAAATCTGAAACTACAGTTTGCAAGTCAGAAAATCGTAGCAACTCTGTGATCAGAATGATAAACTTGCTCAGAGATGATGGATATCTCATTTCTCCAAGCAATAAATGTACATATTCAATGTTTTCTAGCATAATTTGATGCATTTTGCAGATTAATTTTTATTGCTAACTTCATACAATATCAGAATTCCTGTATTCACAAATCATCAGCAGCATCCCTTATATGTGCAGTACTATCTAGACATCTTGTCTGAAACGGAATCCTGGAAACAGACAGGAGCTGAGGGCCAGGCAATGCCTCTACCTGACCTTCTGGTGCAACAGGGCTACGAAGGAGCTGGGGAGAGCACCCAGAACCCTGACTTTGACCCATCCATCTTCCACATTTTAAATGAATCTCTCAATAGATCACAACATGTTACAAAGGTTCGGGATTGACAGGAGGGAGAAAAAAAAGCGCAAGTGTAGCAGCCTCATTAGGATTCTGCTCTCAAAGGCTCTGCACAGCTTTGTCTTTTGAAGAGTAAAAGCCGCTTAACAAGTCAGCAATAGCTCGGTGCCCCCCAGAACAGCTATGGTAACAGTCTCCATTGCACAAACACGTTTCTTGAACTACTTTCCCAAGTCCCCGCTAACGCAAACCTGTGGAGTGAAATAAATGCAGGACAGCTCTTTTGTCTCCCTGGGTTTTTTAAACACTCCACATGACAAGTATATCACTCCTGCTTCCTGTCTTTTGCCTTCTGTTAGAAATTATTCATCAAAACACACATTTCTGAGATTAGGGATAGATAGTTCATGCAACTAAATCCACAGAATCAGTTGCACAACTGCGGTCAAAGTTAACCAAAGGTTTTAGAGATTTTTGCTCAACAGAAGCCAGTTGGCAGTGCACTTTGAGATGTACTTGTTCAAGCACTTGAACAAACTTTTTACAGTTAACAGGAATGCGTTAGGGTGGTTACACAATTATGCTAATCAGGGGCCATAACAAAACCTATTTACCCACCCCAACAAAACAATAGAAGTTCTTCTCATTTTTAGAGGCTGGCAGGCAGAAATATTGATTTTCCCCCTCACTTCCATTTTCTCTCAAAATCTGGACATGAACCTCTCCCAGCACCTAGCTGTCCTTACTGCAGTACCTGCAGGGAAGTGCACTCAGTGCCACATCTGTCAGAGGACTGGGCAGCATGTCCAGATACTTCGTGGCTACTGCATCGAGCCTGAAAAAAATTCATGTCAAAATAGCATGACCAGAGAAGAAAAATGACTTAAGCACTGCCATATAGATGTTTAATACTGAAACTAGATGCACTGCTATGCTTCTGCCTCGCCTAGCCTGAAGGAAAAAATACAATTCTGTATAAGCAAGGTGCAAAGGGCAGGCTACCTCAGGCCCTTGCTCAGCAGCAGGTCTAACAGGTTATGTAATCCTCTATGGGAATTTGATCCCTTCTGTACAACTTTCAGCTACTGAGCTTCAGTGTTCTATTATAAAAATCGCTACCACATTAAACATTTGCTTTAAAACCTTTCTGCTGTACTGTATCCTCCTGGAACATGGACCCTGGCCGTAACGGGCAGGAAGCATGAACTTATTGACAAAATGTGTAAAAAACAATGAATTTCTGATTAATAAATCACAATAGAAGCATTAATCTCAAGAGTAAATGAAGGAAAACTGCAAAGAAAAGGTCTATTTTTAATTTGAGATTTCTACTGATAAAACCTGCATGCTAGTTGTATCAGGTTATTGATTGTCCCAATCCTTATACATACCCAAGTTTCTAGAGTGTGGAATCAGAGACAAAAATAAAGTACTTACAAATTGATACACATTTGCTTCATACACAATTCTAAACACGAGGCAAATCTAGCCTTTTTTGAAGGGCTGATAATGCCAGTATTTTCCCTTCTCTCTGCTCCAATCCTTTGTCCTTGTGTGAAATTTGAATTGAAGAAGCAGAAACCATACTGTCCTCCCAAAAGCACACCACTGACATGGCTAGCATAGCTTGCATATGTAAAATCACACATTTTATTTATAAAGCATAGGAAGTCCTAAGCATTTGAGAAAGTCTCAAAATGACAAAAGTCAAATAAATATACATGCTTAGGGTAGCATATGCAGTGCTGTGTTCATTTGGAAGACGCTCAGGGACTCAACACTTCAAGAAATCCATGAATTTCTAAAACACATCATCCTTGCCCTTTGAACAGAGACAGAGGGATGAGCTCATTGCAGAAATTCTTTCAACACCCCTGGAAGGAAGAGGACCATTTAGAAGCAGTGGCTGGAAAGCCCCCGGCTCAGGACACAGCAGTAGCACCAATTTCCCTGAACAGCACAGAGCTCTTTTGAAAGGAACTACAGGATTAACAAGTCTGATTTCTCATGATTTGAATACTATCGACTTAAATTTAGTAAGTGTAGATAGAGGCCTATACACCTCAGGGGTGAGAACAAATTACAGCATAAAAACCTTCACTCAGAATGGCTTGAAGGTCAACATAATTAGTGAAAAACATTTCCATTTCTTACTTCTCTCCGCTTTACTTCATAAGCAGAATAAATAAAAAAAAACAAACCCTAACCTGAAACAACGATGTGTTTTCTATCAGACACTGACAAATTGACAGGGAAGGGAGAACAGTCACATTTCTAAGATCATTTTGTGTTATTTTTACATGTACAAGAGAAACATCAGTGATCTAAAAGTATTATACAGAATATGACTGATTTAACTGGTGTACTGAGGCAAAGAAGATAAAACACCTTGCATATTCAGCGAGTCATTCTAGATACAAATCACAGAGTGAAGATGATAAGAACTAGATGTGGCAACCGAGGAGAGTTTTCAAGCAGGACACACTCCCCTATGTGAATAAAAAGAACAGAAAGTCCCAGCGTTCCCCAGGAGCCTGATGGGACAAGAGCTTTGCAGTGCTTTGGTCTTTCTTGGCATCTGGTCAGTGCAGGAGAGCAAAAGGTGAACAGTAATGGTACAGGTCAGCAGCACATCTACAGAGGCGTAAATGAGAATAAGATGTGTCTACACCTCTGATGAGTTAACTTCAATGAGTTAACTAGTTAGAAAAAAAAATTGTGTAACCAAGTATGACTATGGAAAGTATTTTTAGTGGAACAGTTCTGATATTTAAAAAGAAGGGGGGAAAAGTGTCCTTGCAAAGACCCATTTTGCAAGTGCTACAGTTTTATCTTGCCCTTTAAGAGTAGACAGAGAAGGGTAGAAGAACACTTATGATTCATAAATAAGTCTGAATCATTTTCCCCTGGAACTACACTTAAAGGACAGTATTTAGCCCGCTGTGTTAAGTGTTAAAATCACAATATAACTCCTACACATAAATATTTCTAATTTGTCACCTAAATTCTCTAATTCAAACGTTTATGGTGCCTTTAATCCAAGTCAATTGAATATCACCATAACAATCTAGTGAAGAACATGATGTGCAAAGCAGCATGGTTCTAGAAATACACACTAAACTGTATGTGTGTATATATATATATGTATTTATATACATGCACACATATGCAGCTACACCTGACCGAGTCCATTTTGCTATTGGATGATTCATTAACACAAACCCAATCATACGCCTATTCTGCTCTCAATTATACATACTTATATTTAATTTCTGAGTATTTAAACCCCAATTTTTTTCCACACTTACAGCATCTAACGCATTTTTTCCCTTCACTCATATGGGAGAAAAATGCTCATATCCATAAAAATTGGTATGTCTTTAGTAATCAGAACATTTTCAGCTAATTGGCAAATACAGAGTCTATTATTCAGATTTTAGTAAGTCTAAATTAATGAGCATGAGAGAGGAGCTTCGGTTTTGTAAGGACTAGGTTCACATCCTACTGAGCAGAAAGTGGCTTGCCTGAGTAAAGGACTTCAGAATTCAGCCTTTGAGTAGCTTGGTGAAAGAGCTATGGAAAACTATTGTGTCAAAATTTTGTTTGGAGAAAGCCCTAAAGCTTCTTTCTGTGTAATTCATTCAAGTCTTGAACTTCTGACATTCATCAACACACTGCTTACATACCCTACGAAACAAAATCTTATGTCATACATCATTAGATGATTTCACACTGCCCCTCCAGTCTGGCTCACTGATGTTAACACTGTCTTGGAAAATCTCTTTGTGCAATTTGGCAGTCTCAGTATCACATTTGTGGTGCAACGAGTCAAAGATAACTTATGCTGTAGTCCAAGTAATTCTTAAACTATAACTTTTTTTTGTTTGTTTGCTTGTTTTTTTCTACGTTTGTTTTCTGTACTTAATTTACAATTATTTTGTACAGAGTCACAGACCATTATCCTCAGTGTAGGAGAGGTTATGTGCCCTCCCCACCTATTCAACCAAAAAGGGCAGACAGGCTTAACCAAACTTCACGTAAGCCCAAAATTCAGTGTATTTGGCAGGTTTCTTCCTCAAGGCATCAGAATCAAACTACAAAACCAGTTCATACTTAAGGGGGGGATCTGCTTGATAAGCCACCTGCTGCTCATCATGAGGAAAGACACCATAAACGTGAAAGGCAACCTACTGAGAGAAGGGAGCCAGAATTTTGTTTCTANGGAAGAAATTTTTTTTTTAAAAATTTTATTAGGGGAAAAAAAAAAAAAAAAAAAAAAAAAAAAAAAAAAAGACTTGCACTGTCTCAAAAGTATGGCCATGATTGTTACCTTCTGTGGAGGTTTATTCTGCAGACAGCTGCCATCCCCTCTGGGGCTGGGAAGAAAGGTCTCCAGAGGAAGGGCAGGACAACAGCTGACTCCCCTTGACTCCCCCTCAACACGCTGGCCTGTTCTCACTGATAGGAAAATCTTTTATAAAACAAGTCACATCCCAAGAGTTTATGTTCTGCAACAGATAGTGTAGCAATGAAATTAAAGCTGAGTAGACTGAGAACAGAAGAAGTTATTTTTGATCCACACAAAACCATGCCATTTTTTCATTTTGCTATATTTTTGCAGCAAGCTTTACATCATGTCTAGTGTAGCTCACAGCTTGGCTTTCCCTACTTCAACTGTCCTACTTTATAAAATATTAAAATTCAGGAAGACAAAGTATTTTAAGAGCTTGGCTAGCATGAAGGTATGCTCAGAAATTCACAGAAACAATGAAACTATATTGCTAATTTCCTTAATTCAGCTTTATTAACACAAAGGGTATGATTTCCTCTCTTCCCTAGATTTAGTACACAACATTCCTAGGCTTGAATTGTTGTGGGGTTTTGTTTGTTTTTCCCCTTTGTAAGAGAACACAAAAATGCCAGCATCTCTCATGGCATACATGGTCAAGTGTAAATCGCTCTCCCATATTCCTACCCACTTTTCATTATGACCAGAGGGCAGATTTTTGACCCTGCTCCAGAGGATCTTTGTCTTCAGTAATGAAACTAGTTAATGAGCAGGTCTTTCGTTGGGCAGTGTGTAATGGCTGAATAAAGCTCACTACTCTTGAGTTTTTAAATTACGTATTCAGGTGACTGCATTTAGATGCATTCAATTTTTTTCTTCCATCTTTCATTGTTGTTTCAGCTCAGAATTACAACTGAGTCCATACACATTTCCTAAATGCTTTAATGAGGGTGGGTAGCCAGTGAATTATCAAAAGGTTACAGGAACTGGTTTTGGCTCAATTTTATCCCTCACACTTGCATTTGTGTTCAAAGGCCGAGGTCTCTCTAGTACAAGTGTTTGTCACTGTTCCACAACCTTCATGGCACACATTTGTGGCAAGAGGGTCCATGCTTCTTCCATCCATGCAAAGAAAAATTCAAAGTAAGATACCCTGCTGCCTACTGAGGGACTGAGAGAACCTTGCACATCCTTAGGATTCTCTGTGCTTCAAGAATTGAGAATAACCCCAGAAGTACTGGCTGTTCCCTAGTCCTTCATTAGGAAGCTCTGTAGCCAGAAGATATCATTTTTTTTACACTGACTAGTGATTTGCAGAGATGCTATTTTTTTGAGCTAATCTGAGACAATTTTAGGTGAATTAACCCAAAGAAGAATTATTTCTTTGACAGCAATTTGAAGAAGCTCTCCAAACACTGAAACATAAATTTACTACTGGTCAACTCTGACAATTTAAAACAACATATTTTGTTTTGTTGCTCAATTTAAATTATTCCGCAGGGTACAGTTTATCAACCTTAAAATTCTTTAAAGCAAAATCAATATTATCACTGGAGCCCAGCAATGTATTTTATCTTCTGTGGTAGCCTCTTCAAAGAAGCAGCAGTCATTAGGTTAAGACTGGAGGAGGAGACAGTCCTTACGGGAACATATTTTACATTTAATCTGAAGAGATGCACAAAACTGTTGATGATTGAAGAATTACTGTGCTGACAACTAAGGTTTTCACATAGTTTATAGATTGCTATTCTTCTTTTCATTTTTAAGCTTCTTTTTTTCTTAAGTCTTCTATGTTTTCTTTAGCTCCTGTCATCTTCCTAGGCCCCTCCAGTTATACATTTGAGATTTAGCGAGTGTGTAGAGAGGTCTAAATCCCTTAGCAAATGGCTTCCACGGCATTAATGCATTAGGCACACTAATTTCTCTCTATTGGTTTACTTCTGTACTGGCAGAAAGAAAACCGTTCTTTGCCCTTTACAGAAGTGACTCTGTGTTGTCACAGTAAGCATGCCAACCTACACTGGTACTTTTCTGCCAGCTCCAGCACATTAACAGAGAGTGCTGGTTAGCTGCTGTTTTTCACTGGCAGTTCAGAGGGCTGTGGTGTAGCTGTTACGTGTCAAATGAAATACAGCACAGCTGGATTTGAAATTGTCCCGTAGGTATAGTTGTCCTGCTGTACACGCCATGCATTTCTCCTTACAGAACACATTGTTCAGCGAATGATGGACATTGGTCCTCATTTGGGAAGTGCAGCATCGTTAAGGAAAACTGTGGTCTCACAGTGGAGGATATTAGGAGGAGGAAATAAGAGCAGACCCACACGTACTTGGAACAAATATGTTATTGGGTAGATGTTTATTCCCGAGCCGGAACAGAGTAGAAAAACTATTTTCGGACTTCATCAGGAAAAGTGGAATCAACTTCCACTAAAAACAGGCAAGATATTCAAACATCTTGAGCAGTAGCACTAATAATTCATGAAGAAGCAGCTTTCAGCAGCATCCCATGCCTATGAAGCTACAGCATTCTCACAAACTGCTCATATGTGGCTTCTAATGTTTACACAAACATTTTAGACAAATAATTGTATGGCTTCTTCCAGTTATCATGATTCCCCTGACACTGTAGTTTTAAAGGTCAAGAATGGTGTTTCTAAGCAGTTCAGGTTTTGAAGCACATTAAGTAAGAAGAAATTAAAATTTAGGGAAGAAGCAGGAGTGCATGATCTTCCTTTGAACTCAGCCATGTGGAATTCAGTGATTAGAACCAAGTTAATATACTGAAGAATAAATTAAACTTAAGTTTATTTGCAAGTAGTTCAAATGATGTACATCTCCATCTTAAAATAATTTTCAAACAGTTATATTTGCAGACTTCTTTACATTAAAGGAAATGTATAGTAAAAATAGAATGCCAATCAAAATCATTGCTACTTTGCCAATCCCCAGCATGCCTTAATGCTAACGTAAAATTACTTTTTCCTGCAAATTCTTCTTCATCCCTATTCTTTTCCAACATGTACTTCTAGCTAAGATAGAAGACTGCATTGTTTAAGGACTAGAAGATCAAGGACATACTTCAAGTTGACTAGCAGTTGCTAAAATAGGAACAGTTATAACAGAAAATAATCTTTTTTTCAAGTGTTTCCAGTATAGCACCTGTATTCCAAAATGTGTGGTTCATATATAGATAATTGCTTGATTGCTTGCTTTCATGTCCTTGCCAGGAAATACTGGAAATTTATCTTTGACATGATAGAAAAGTACAGCTTTGTTGATATTAGTAATTTTTCTATTTAGTCTTCTTAGAAGATATTCTTAACCTACTAGGGAAAAAAGAAAAAGCCTCATCAAAACTCACTAATTAAATTACGAGCAAGGTAAGAGTACATTGCATGACTTTATTCTACAACATTTCCAAGTTATTTACACTGCAACGTTGCTACTCAGTGCCAAACATCTACTTATTTTTTAAATGAGGTCTTAGGCAAAATTGCCTTCCCGTTGTTTTTTTGAGGGGAAAGTTATGTTGACCCTTAGAGATCGACTCTCTCCTTCCAAACCTGGCATCCTCAGGTTTACAAGCTTCAACTCATCTTGTCTCAACCAAGAGCTAGTAACAATCCCATTCTGTTAATATCATCTATTTGGAGCATCCCTGCATGTTCATCAATGTGCTCATGGACAGAGGGATTGACTAAAGTGCTAAGTGGGGGCAGGCAGGCCAGAAGATGCACTTCACTGATCTGACTGCTGGTTGTGGCCTCTGGGCTGCTAGGCCAGTGTTTGCATCTCCAAAAGTAGCACACTAATCTTTCATTTGTCAGGGCTTTGAAGCATCTCTCACTTCCATAAAATCAGTAAGCCTCGGAGGAAGAGGGAGTTTAAATTGAACCCAAGGAAGCCTTCAAGTGAGTTTCTGAAGCAGTTTAGAATTTACCAATAGGAAATTTTCTCTAGGAGATGCACCCCAGCACTCTGGTCAGGGAGGCAGCTCAGGAGGTCAGAGGAATACAGGTACAGAGAGCAATCTTTCCAATTTCAATTCTGTGCAGAAATGCTTCCCTTATTTCTCCACTGAAGCCTAAAAACATTAGTACCCATATTGTCTATTTTGAATGCTGCGAGTAGTTTCATTTGTATTTTCACCTAATCCATTTTGAATGAAAGGTAATTTACAGGTGAAAATCTAATTGTTCACCAAAGGATGAGGTATCTGCCTATCAAGGATTAAATTACATGCATGCACATCCCACATGCAGCATTCCAGCAGATAAATGGATAAGAAGATGTGATTCAACAATAGTACTTAATTCTGAGAATTAGCTTGACAAGACTTTGAAGAAAAGGAAGCATCTTCCAAAAACAGAAGAAATCCAGGGTCTCTCTTTCCCTATTTTCAGGGAAAAGACCGTGAGGCGTTTTGGTTGGGTTATTTCCAAAGGAGCTGATATCAGCTTCCTTTAAGGAAAAGGCTACTGGGCTCATCTGGTTCTGCTTACAGCAGTTTCTGCCTTCATAGTGCTGGCTGCAGCAAGCACAGCCCAACCCCTGACAAGAAAATGGAAATTGGCTACAAGAAAATGGAAATTGGCTGCAAGCAAATGGACAACACAGAGCTAATCCTTGGATCAATCTCACGCTGCCCAAGTATTAGGGTGTATCAAAGGGCAGCTGCAAACTTCCAACATCACCCACTGCAACACACTAAATCAGGCCACTGGCATCCCACTGATTCATCCCCTGAATGAGGTTCAAGAAGCCAGTTAAAAAAAAAATCAATGTAGAAAAATTGAGGGTTACCTCCAGCCTCCACTGAAATAGATAAAAACTCTTACACAAAATCCTTGCTTGATCTACCTATAGGCACTGTCATAATTATTTATGTTTTATGGAATTGATTAAAAGTTCAGTAGTAGAAAATTACTCTTGTCCTTAGAAACAAGGACCACTTGAAAATAGTAGGAGAACTTGGAAGTTTAATAGATGCATTTTGTCAGTGCAATACATCAGTAAACAAGCTGTAACTTTAAAATTAAAGGCTTTCATTTTTAAAAAGGCACCGATTTTCAACTAGCAAGATGATTAATTAACAGAACAGACTGAAAGCTACCAAGGAGTTATCCATATTCAGTAACCAAGGCATATACTCTGATTAAGTCAAACATGTTACTCTGATCAACCCACACACATTCTGCATCTGTACAGAAATTCAGAATATTAGGGATTATTCACTATGGACTTAATTGATGAATTTATGCCTTACTGGATTTAAGGTAATATTCTACTAAAGATTGTGTAAGTGGCTTCACTGCAGATACAGAAGACAGGGTTTGTTTCTCTGGCTGTCTCAGGAGTGCAGGCCACCACCCTGCTCGCTGAGGGACAAAGCTCTTTCACGGTTATAGCTAAAAGAGCGGGAATTATATATATATGCTACCACTTCACAGTTCACAGACTGTTCCTGTCACCATTAGTCAGTATTTTTACAGTCAGTGAAGCCACTGGTATAGCAGACTTCATAATTATCCAGCTTATAGTATTAGAAACATGCCTTTGTATTCACTAGAAAATACTTTAACCAAAAAGAAAGGGGGAATAACCTTGTTCTAGGAAAGCAAAAAGCTTAATTTCCTTCATTTATAGGATGTTTTTCCAAGATCCAGCCATGGTTGAGAGATGATTGAAAAACTTTTGAAATGAGAAACAGAGTGTGTGTTGTGTGTCAACATCAGGCATATAAAACAGATCAACAGCACATGCTCTGTTCTTTTTTTGACCATGGTGATGGTCCTCAGAAAAAAAGTGCACAATCATCATGCAACAACTTCAACTGAACTAAATTAGATACCATCTGATAGAATACTCAACTAGTCTGCCTTGCTCTTCTGCACCTTCTCTTAAGGTAATAAGATTCTTGGTACCATTTGGGTAGTAACTCCATAGTTAACAATTTTTGGTTTTTTAAAGGTAAGTTGCCTGCTAAATGTCTTTTGCAGATAGATTAAATAGGCTCATTTAACACGAATATACTTTGTTAGGCTACTATGGATAATACCACACTAAAAATTACAGCAGGGTATAGTTACATCAGAATTCAAGAAAACATTACTATCTTCTAAAGGAACTGATGGTGGTTGCCAGCACACAAACAGAATCACAGAATATCCTGAGTTGGAAGGGACCCACAAGGATCATCAAGTCAGCTCAGGTGAATGGCCCATACGGGGATCAAACTCACAATTTTTGCCTTATTAGCACCACGCTCTACCCAACTGAGATTTTGTTCTTATCTACTGCACGTTTTCATCTTCCAGACTTGCAGAGAAATCACAGTGTTAATACATGAATCGGTAGTTCTTCTGGCTACACGACAGTACCTTAGTCATTTATCAGCATTCATGCTGTTGTAATTATATTCAAAACATATTTTTGCTCATGACTAATGTCTAAGAGTACTCTAATAATCAGAAGATTGTATCCTAAAAGCATACCAGATCTCTTCTTTCATTTCAGGGTGTTACATCTCCATAATATTTTCAGATAAAAATTTAACTATTATGTAATAATGTATTTGCAACACATAGTTCACCTCTATGGAGCAAACTATTTAGATTTAGTTTTTTTAAATTATGTTTCTCTGGATCAAGACACATCCTAGAGCTTAACAAGATTTTGGTCAAGCAAGTGAACTACCTTGAGATCATCCTGAATGCTTGAATTTCTTGCTCTAAAGGAAGTCCATTAATATAATTAGGATATATACTCCTTATGTAAATTTATTTATATGATTTTCTATATTCTCTTTCAGAAGACTAGTAACACTATTAAGGGATTTCTTTTAAAGCTTATTTTATCATCTTCTAATACACAAGATTTTTTTTTTAGATAAACTTGACCAGAGCAAGCAGTATTTTCACCAATTGTCATGGATTGATGCTTTTAACAGTTATAGACAGCTATGGCCTTTAACATCAACCCCTGCTGGTTTGCAGATTTGAATGATGTCCTTCAATATTTCTCTGCTCTACTTTGTGACAGTAAGAAACTTACAAGTGGTAAAAAGCATCTCCCCTAATGTGAACAACGACAACAGCAAAATCATTTTGACATTTGGAGAGTTGTTAACACGCTCACATTCTCTTTAGCATCTTGAACATGCTAATTATAAATTTCAATACTGAAGGAAAAAAAAAAAAAGCAAACAGTAAGCTCAGTGCTTGAATTCTGCTGCATTCTTCCTCTTACTGCATGATCACATTAGTATGATGAATTTGGGATAAAATAACGTACTGGTTTATGCCTCTTGAGAGCACTACCCCATTTAAGAAATGCGATTCTTGCTAAAAATTACGTGAAACAGTCAGTGATATTAACATAGCAAGTGGCACGGCAGTTCCCCGGTGCCAGAGGTGACGTGCATCCTTCATCATCTGCACACTGAAACTTGTGATGCCTGAAGAGAAGAGTGGTGAGGACTCATGCACACCCCACCCTGCCACTCAAAAAGCTTCTGGGCAGAAACACAGACCTGAGTCTGGAATTCCCAGTGTGCTGTGGCTCTGCTGCCAAGGATAAATCCTCTGTCTGGAACGGTGTTGCGTTTCTCCGTATTCTATCAGAAGCTCCTTAAATGGGTCCTGTTTTTCCCCTGGGTGTCTCCCGTTAAGATGCTGTAACTAAGTGATGCGGGATTAAATCATCACTTCATAACTTATGATGTTTCTTTTTGCAAACCTGGCGAAGGGCACATTATAACAGATGAAACTGGAAACCTTACCACATGCTACTAAAATTACCTTCAGGACAGCTATCTCTGAAAGATTCTGTATCAAAAACATTTACCTCTTCTGTATGCATATGAGCCATGTATTTATATAAACCTGACTTCTGTTCTACCATAAAAATATTTGATGGAAACATATCTTTTCTAGATTAAAACAATTTTAGAAAGCTATAATACAATCAAGCTTTCTAAGCAAAGGACTGACACGAACAGAAATGTGCTGTTCCCACTGAGTCATGAATGTCCAAGTGAGGCAGGGTGTAGAGAAAGCAGAATCAGCTAATGTAGCTGAATAAACAAGCCTTCATGCACAGAAGCCCTTCTTTGGGTCTGAAACGGAAAGATCCTGCTAAGAAAAAGTGATCAAGCTCATCTCCAAGAATAGGAGGTTGGTATTATTCTTTCTACTCTAGGCCTGAAGAAAAGCTTGCACGGATCTGGTGCACATAACCCCCAAGCTTCTCTCATTGAGAGCAGTCTTCTGGAAGAAGAGTCCTTTAAAGAGCATGTAAACGAATGTCCCTAGATCTTCACTTGGGCAGGTGGCACTGTAAACCAAACAAGATTAAACATAAACCAATAATCAGTACTCTATTAGGGCTTTTTAAGCACCATATTGACAATTTCATATTAAACTATGTCTCCCTTTTGGAGGGGAGGCATAAATAAATAACCAGGGGCAAGGCAACATCTTATACTGTATCAAGTACAGGTTTTGTCTGGGGTAGAGTTCATTTTCATCGCAGCAGATAGTACGGGGCTATGTTGTGGGCTTGTGCTGAGCACAGCGTTAATGACGCAGCGGTGTTTCTGTTATTGCTAAGCAGCACATACACAGAGTCAAGGCCTTTTCCACTCCTTATCCCACCAGTGTGTAAGCTGGAGATGTTCCAGGAGTTTGTAGGGGACACAGCTGGGACAGTGGATCCCAACTGACCCAAGGAATGTTCCATATAATGACCCATATGGCATCACACTCAGCATATAAAGTCAGGTCACCATTACGTGTGACAAAGCCCAGCTTTCCTGGGATGGCTGAGCCCCTGCCTGCCCCTGGGAAGTGGTGAATTGGTTCCTTGTTTTGCTTTGCTTTCCTGCACAGCTTTTGGTTTACCTGTTAAGCTGTTTTCCTCTCAAGCCACAAGTTTTCTCACTTTTACTCTTTCCTACTGGAGAAGAGTGGGCCAGCAGTAATGGGACTGAGTTACTGTTGGGGTTAAACCACAGCATGTCATTAAACTGTGTCCCACAAATCAGCTTCTCTGCTGCTGCATTCCAACACAGAAGGACTGAATCATGAGCTGCAAGGGGAAATTTTGTGTTCCCTTTGGTTTTAAAATCCAGCTTTATTATGTATCCAGTATATAGAGCTGATTGTTATTTCTTCTTATCTGCTAATTGCCACAGACTGTGATGATCTATTTATATCTTCAAAACTACTCCTAAAACACACTGCGAAATAGTTGCCTGAGGATTCCGAGGCCAAAAGTGATCAATCATTTGGCACATATTGTATTTTTCTGCACAACCGAATTATATTTCTGTTTCTCATTTTAAAAAATCACTACAGTTCAGAGAGAGAGAGAGAAAAGGAACTATATGAGGAAATCTTTGTTTTTAAATCTAATATAAAAGGGAACAGTAACCAGCCTGCGGATTTTTAGTTATTCCCTCTGGATGTGGCAGGTATGCCCATTTTAGACAGTCAGACTCATCTTTGAAGGGGCTATAGATGCCATTCTGAAGCAACGCATTTCAAGCCTAGAAAATAATAAAGCATTATGACATTCAAAAGTGGATATCTATATTTAGCTGTGATCACTCCAGCTGTGTCTGGGAAGTGACAGCCCAGCAGCACCACGTAACACAGACCCAAGAAGTGTTTGTCCTGCTGAGCACCCTCTACCTCACCCATCTCCTGTGCTCTTACAAACCAGTTGCAGGTTGTTTTCTGCTCAGCATTCATGACAAGACTTCATTCTCTTTTGCTACAACTCACCTTTATGACACGGGTCAATCAATAGCATGGGCAGGTGCCCTTTCCTCCTAACCCCTATCCTGGTCACTGTGAGAATGCTGAAGACAAGGAAAGGATTTGTCACACAGATGGGATCACTTCTTGGTTGCTGCACTGTGCGAGAGAGTTTATGGCTTATGAAATAGAAGCAAACCAAAAAAAATCCAACCCCAAATTTGCAGCTGTGACCATTTCTTTGGGGTTTTTTCTTCATTTCTCCTTTCCAAGGACCTGATTGTTGTCTTTATGTTTCCATCACTTTTAACTGAGGCTGTCAAATTTCTCCACTCAGAGAAATGGCAAACACTCGACTTTGATTAGGAACATCAGGTTTGTAAGTGTAATAGCACTAGTATCTACTTAACTGACAATAGCTGAATCTATTCAGCTATATTGACAGGAGGAGGTCTGATACCCTGCTTTACATATTTCCCTTTTTAGCAGCTGTAAGGTTATAACAGGCATTTTTGGAGCTTTTCAGTAAAAGAGAAAATGAGGCCTGCAAACAGGTCAGCAGTTCAAAACGCAAATTATCGGCACATTTTGCTTTACGTGATAGACTGACATTGTTTCTAAAGCAGTCTAGTTCTTACTCTGGAGAAAACAGGATGTTTAAAAGGCAGAAAATCACAACTCAAACGAGAATGAAAACAGCTATTTTAAGGATGCAAAAGACACAGAATACTGATGCATTTTTATTACTGAAGCATTAATTAAAACTCTACTCTCATACCACAGGGCTGAAGAATTACCTGGTGACTTTACATTCTCAGAAACAGTCTTAGAAGCTTAACTGCAAACATGAAAAATGCAGACATTGGACTTTCAAGCAATCTTTGTCCTAACCTCGTAATACAAATGCGAGCACAAAATATGCATCTCTACTAATAGCTCTTCAAAACTTAAGGGTGATTAATGGTGTTACATTTCATGTTAGTGTTGTCAAGATCCTACTATCCAAGATTCTGGAAAAAAAAGATAACTAAAACGTCTGTATTATTTATTCTGAAAGCCAAGAGGCTTTGCAAGTGACAGGATGAGATCTTTGCCCAGGAGCTGGTTTTGATGGCAGAAATCAGAGTCCTCCTCACTTCTTGTTCTACACTCATTAGCACTGTCAAAAATTTTTGTGGATGAAAAGACATATCATTCTGTTCCTCCTTCTTTGAGAGACCAAAAATGTAAGATTTACTGACATGAGCCATCTTTCAAATCTAGATAAATTCTCTTGTGCTTAATAAAATGGGGGGGGGGGGGGGGGCGAGTGGGGGGGCTTNAAAAAGAGGGGGGGGGGGGGGGGGGGATGGACTGGGGTCTTGCAGCTTTATTGTGTCCACTGCACTGCGATCTTGTTCACCTCTCCTCCAAATTTCAGCACTTTCTAGCATGCTTTGTCTACATAGGAGGAAAAAGTGGATTGTTAAATCTATACACGATCTGTTTATCTATAATTAACTTGAACAGAGTTTCCTATCTACACTAGATCTGGCTGGAACAGAATTCACTTACTTCACAACAGCCTGTATGGTGCTGTGTTTTGAGTTTGTGACTAAAACTGCGTGGATAACACAACATTGTTGTGACTGCTTCTGAACAATGAAGTGGACACAGCAAAGCTGGGAAAAAAAAAAAA
>VZTG01010609.1:318867-376798 GCA_013397845.1 Melanocharis versteri | reverse complement strand
GGGGGGGGGGGGGGTGGTTTAATCACAGTTTATGAACAACTTTCTTCTCTGAGGTTGTATCTAAAGTTTACAAGCATGGCGAGAACAACTCACTTTATTTTGATACATCAATGTTATTTTTTATTATTGCTATCCTTCTATACCTCTGTAATTAGTATCACTTGTTACTTTGGTTTTCAATAATTAACCTGGTCCTCAAGATTTGCACTGAACTGTTTCACCACAATACATTAGAGAAAGAGTTAAAAACTTCAGTTCCTCTAAAAAATCATCAAATAAGTTCCACAGCTCTCAGGAGAATTATATAGATGCAGGCTTTGCTCTGAGAGTTTTCTAGTATAAGAAGTCCAATATGTATAGCAAATTGCATCTGAACTCTGCTGACATATCACCAAAGCCTCTTCATGTCAGTATACCTGCATCTACTGTGAATGAAATGTCTTTAGAGAATGAATAAATGAATAAAACTAATCCCTCTTATTACTCCCTTAAATGTCTGAGATTAACACAGAGACCGTGAACTATGCGGAAAAATCGCAACTATGTTATCTGATATGCGATGTTTTCATTTCTTTACCAGCAATTGAACCAAGACCTACTCATTTCACACAGAGAAAACTGTTTGTTTTTGAAGATCACTGCAAATAGTTTCCTTAAAAGGCTGAAGTCACCATAACTCACTGTTCTCTGACCTTACCAATTACCCAGCACAGCTATAAGAAAATAAGTTCATATCAGAGCCATAATTCTAAAGGTCTTTGTACGCCTACAAATCTTAATCAGAGAATGGGAAAGACATAGGTATAAAAAAAAAAGACAAGACACAAATGTGATGAACAAAGTGATGTGCCCGATCATTTTTGCTCATTAAAAATTTAATGTCTGTCTACCATTGCCTCTCAGTCCCTAAATTAAGTTCAAGTTTCTCTCAGACACACCAGATAGATTCTAATTCAGACTACAAACTTTGTGCTGCTCTCCTGAAAAAAAAGCAAAGTGCCAGTGACAGAGCACCCACAGACCCCTCCACACAGGGCCAGGGGTCAGCAGCCAGCAACAAATGCCACCCGCGGGCACATTGCCAGCAGGGTGTCACATGATGAACGTGTTGTTGTACATGCATGCACACCCTTCAGCTGCTACCACAAGCAACATCAGACCAATCACCACGACGTGGCACTCGTGGACTAATGAAATTACCTGGTTTGCTTTGCTTTGCTGGAGGGAAGGTGAGGATCACACCAAGCTCCATCTGCTCTACATCACTCGAGTGCTTTGTCAACCAACACGGCACCAAAATGCTGGAGGACTCTCTGTTGAGTCAAACCCAGCACTTCAAACAGGGGGGAAGTAGATAATCAAACTCCATCACAACAGCTGAAAGGTTTTGAGGCCTCTGCTTGCTTTCCCCATTTAGTATTTATTTTATTAAACCTTGACCAGTACCATAAATTCTTTTCTGTACTCCCTCGAATACCAAAAGTAAATAAGGACTTCCATTAAACAAGCAAGTAGGATTAATTTCCCAGTCACAGGACATCCCAGATGTTCTCCAACTGAAATAGAGCAAACTTGTGGTTTGGGTTGTTTGGGGTTTGTTTTTTGGTTGGCTGGGGTTTTTTTAAGTTTAAACTCCCTAAAGCTTCCAACTACTTTAAAATATCTCATTCAGTAACATAAAGCTTTGGCTGCCTATATGCCTATCCATTTCTCAACATTTAATTGAACAGCACACAAATGGAGAGAACAGACTGTTAATTCTTTAAATCACAGTTGGATTTACTAATGCCAATAACTCCATTAGAGTCAATGAAAGCATTTCTTTGAGGGAAGTTCATGGGTTTTGTTTATTTTTCTTTGAGGCAGATAAGGGTGAAACAAAGAGATTCATTAACTTCAAAATAGCTCCATAGGGTGTCAGGGATATGAAGTTGATCCATTGTTTAACATTACATTTTCTGACTCTTGCCTTTATTATCTTTTGAATAATTAAAACCCTTTAAAGCCTGTTCCATTAAACAACTAACTTTCACATCATTAGTTGCTTGGATAACTGAAAGGCCAAGTGTAATATGAGCTACAGGTAGTTTTGAAAAAATGTTAATTTTTTTTTTTATATTGACACCCACAAACCCTGTCAACAGATATCTATACAGCCTATATTACTGAAATAAAGTATTAATAGTAGATTTGAGTTCAGCAGCAAAATACCACAGCCATTAATTGTAACCTGATACTGAATTAAGGGATATTAAGCTCTTAAATTTTAAGGTTTTTCTGTTAATAACATTTGCTGTATTTCTTTCCACATGTTCAAGTTATAGGATACTTTTAATTCAGCAGAAGTACAGATAATATTTTCCTCCAATTTAATCAATACTAAGGCATGTATCAGTTATCATCTTTAGAAGCAGCTTGAGCCCAAATGAGCAAAGGCAAAACAGGACCTGATTCCTACCAAGGAGCAAGATCAAACAGGAAGAGTATTATTCCTTCTTTCTTCCTTAGAAAATCTTACAGTCCATATATCATCGTTAGTGAAGTGGGAAAAAAAAAAAAAGAGTACCAAAATATCATCCCACACTTTCTTTAATCATATAAAAAGTCATCATATAAGCATTATTCATTCAAAAACTGTCTCATTTTTAACAGCCTGGGGCTAAAGTGAGATACAGATGGAAGAAAGTTAACAGAACAATCTACAGAGAGGAACTCATCATGCAAAGTACTGTTTCAAAGGAAATAAAGGATATGGGAAGAGCATTCTACACTTGATCCACTGCTAAATATAGGCTGGAAGATAGACATTTAAATGCATTTATTCCTATTTATATGCACATATATGCCAATTACTTCTGTAAATTTGTTCCCAAATCAAGCAGCTTTGTAGGACTGTACTTGCATTAAAAATGTGGGAAGGTTAAAGAAGTTTCCAGTGTGGCATTTTCCTTCCTCTAATGATTTACTTAAACAGTCCAAGTCATTGGATCTCTTTTTGCTTGTTAGTTATGAACATTTTTCAACATCATTTTCTTTATGGCTTTATGAACTGAACTGTTGCAACATCTTTGAATATTTAACCAGTAGCAGAGATCTGGCTTTCAGGAGCACAGCTGTGTGACATCTCCACTGTCATAGCAGCAATATGTATAGTACCAAATCATGTCACCCTTCCAAGTTCTATGTGTCCAAACATCGCCTGGGGAAAAACCTAAACTGAAGGTCCCAATGTTCAAAAGGAATGTTGCTGAGTAAAATATTTCATATGTAATATACATGTCACTATCAGAAATGAGATATAAATCCCCTACTGCTGTCAAAGACTACCACAAAATCACTGCCAATCCATGCCAATGCTTATTGAAAACTCTGCTGTGCTACCAGCTGAGAGCTCAACATCTCATATCTTCTTTCATAACAAAAGTGACATTGTTGGAATAAAACTCTGACAATTGAGAACAAGGTCAATCTACAAACCACAAGCACATACAGGTAGCATAATCTGCAATTATCTAGCCAGTGTCAAAATACAGCCCTTTCTTTTAGAGACGGGGTACTGGTCTGACTGGGAAGAACAATATTTCGGGCAGTACAACTACGTATCCTAAAAACCAAAGTTAAAGAAGAGCTGTGTTAATGAGGAACTCTTCACAGTATAATGAATGCTGGTTTAAGAGCAAGCATAAGCACAGAATGAGTTCCCTTCCCATCTACTACAGACAGTTTCCTAAAAAGCTACGCCCAAAAATCAAAGCTGCGATCCTTCTGGGGAGATCCTGCTCCAGAAATCCTGATCCACATCAGACATGAACTCATCAGTTGTCATTCTTCCTGTGTTTTTACCTCAAATTGCTGTCTGGTCTCAGAGAGATCTTCCAAATATCATTTCACTGACTCTAAAAACCTAGATAGACTAAAACATATACTCTGAAATAATTGTAAAACAAAGTTATGATGTTCATAGTTAGGTGCACAGAAGAAAAACTAAGCCTCTATTCTGGCTTTTTTACTATTACATTGCATATCATAGCAGGATTGCTGGCATGAGAGGCCTGCTGATAATACCTAAAACCTACAGCAGCTTTCATTGTGCAGCAGCTTTTTACTGTTGAGTAAACCTATAGCAAAAAGGTTCCTCATACAGTTTTCTTCCTTTTTTGACCCCATAAATTAGCTGCGGTGTCATTTTTCTAATACCAGTCTGTTCTTATCACATGGTATGTTTCAAAAAAATCTCTCCCAGGCCAAACTGTTTCATGAGTGTATCTTTTTAAGTATGACTGGATGATTTGAATGCAAATTTAAAATGCAAACATGCATTTCAAAAGTCCATACTTTGACACAGACAGCATCCCCCCCACACGCTTTTCATGCCATCCTCACTAGAGAACCGTTCCAGCTGTATGGAAGAAGCTGAGCTGAACACTGTGTGTCAGAGCCAAGCAAAGAGCTGCTCAGCATTGGTCTGCCCGAGCTGCACCCCAGATTACGCCAGCTGGAAAAATCAGAAACTTGCTGCCATCTGAATTTTAAGATTATATCTTGCTGCTAAGCTCCCCTTGATAGACCAGAGCAGCTACAGGATACAGAGTGCCTTGAGGGCAGAATTCTCTCAAAAACATAAGACTCTTTTCACCCTTTTTCCTTTTTTCTTTTTTTTTTCTTTTGCCAATGCACAATATGGCAGCTTCAAGCATATCACCCATTTGAATATTACACCACTGAGCAGCACAAGATAGCGTTCCCTTGCTGTGGCACTAAAATAAATTTGCTGAAGAAGGAAATAGCGGGAGATGAAATGCATGCTCCAGTTTCCAAGGAAAGCATGTTAATACCTAATACATGGTGGGGGGAGGAATAGTAAGAAAAATAAGAAAAAAAAAGTATCCATTAGAAAGATCTTGTTCAAGTGGTGTCAGGGGAAGATCAGCAGGACCTGTAGTGATCTGCAGAGTAAATGCAGGTCATGCGAGCTGAAACTGCCAAAGAGCAGCTTTCAGTGGCATATCCAATTTCAGCGTTTACAATGCATGAGCTATTAAATTCAGCCAATATGGCTCTCTATGGCAGCCTTTTTCAGAGCTATATGCTGACTAACACTTCAATACAGAAGAGTATTTTGTTTGCTTTTTGAGTATATATTTCTCAAGGAAAAGTGCTAAGTTGTAGTACAGACTGATTGAGATCCTAATGATAGCAAGAAAATATCCAAACCCAAACTCTGCTTATATCAAGATTCCTATTCACCAGCTATCTGCCCACAACATGACTCCTCTTTGTGGTATTTTCTTCAACACACAGGGACATAGAGGGTATAATTTAAAACTAGTAAATTAAGATTGGCAGGCATTTTTGTCTCAACCAGATGGACAGTGCCATTAATAAGGGACCAAGCTTAGGGTTAAACGTTTGTCTAAAGAAATATTTACTTCTAGGTTTAATGTATGCTGCTAATAATATAATGCTGTAATAATTTAAATATATACCTTGTTGTGATACAGGTTTGTCACAGGCTAAAGGGCTGGCCAAAAGAACTGCTCAAGTAAATGAGATTTTGACCATATCTGCCTGGCTCCAAGTGACCAGGCTAAGCCATTATGAGCTGGGGAAAAAAAATAAAAAAGAAAAGAGGAATAAACATCTTTGTTGGTAACTGCTATTAGCATCACCTTTCTGTAATACACTTGGGATGGGAACAGATACCCTAGAAGAGTCACTAAGGGCCCTTACACATAGAAGTAGTCAGAAGGATCAGCTTGAGGGCCCTGCGGTCATTAAGGCCACTGACAATTTACCCCAGAAATATAATCTTGAAAACCATTAGCTAAAACAACAGCTCCTCCTGGGCTAACACCACAGACTGGCCTCTGACACCCTGTAGAGAGCAGGGCCCTGGGTGGAACTGCTACACAGTGGGCCACAGCCACCTGCCAGGACTCACACATCAAGCTGACAGGGTGAGCATCTTGTTCCCCTGGATCTGTGGTGTCAGTCTGAATTGTATTGAAGAGAAATCACCACCCATCCACTGTCCCTGTCTCACTCAGCAAACATTTTTTCATGTTATACAACCACCAAGCTGTGTGGTTCTGGTCTCTCAGCCACCAAAACCAATCTCCTGTAAAAAGTTCTCTTCAAAAAGCCAATAAAGTTACTTTTAAGCAACATCTTATCCTTAACTTTTTACTAGCAAGCTGGATTTAGATGGTAGATTGGAAAGAAATGGCAAAGGGCTTGGAGAAGCAACAAAATATAGTATTTTGTCCTAGTTCTTTTGTTTCCTCATATGCCATTTGATGTTTCAGCAAGAATTGCAACATGATATTGCAAACTCTGGATTTTAAATTGCACATTGTCACATCTGTCAAAGCAGGTTACAGACCCACCAGCATTTACCACACTTGTGTCAACCATATAAAGTTAATTCCTGTGAAAACATCATCATAAACACAACAAATTTCACCAAGGTCCAGGTTTCTCTCTTGGAAGAAATGTGGTGCATGAGCAGAAGTCGAGAATCTGTAGAAAAGTAACTAGTAGTTCTAGATTTGCTGGGTTTGGGTTGTTTGTTTTTAGCAGCATTGGTACTATCATTTATTGTTTAACACTTTAAGTGTGGTTTCATCAGAGGGTCAATTTGGTTTAAGTTTGCATTCTGCCTATCCACTATTTTGGATGGAATTTTTTTCAATTATATCAGTACCTTATCTAAATCATCAGGCAATTATACAAACATATGGGGCACCTTGGGAATGCAAGTGTGGGAAAGCATAGTTGGGGTAGGACTTCATGAGAAAGAGTCCCTTCCAGACTTTAATGATGTTTCTAATATTCTCATTATCCAAAATTTTATTTCAATGTTGGACACATGTATTTAGGTCCAAATATGGACTAGAAAGATAATTATCATTGAATCTGTTCAGCTGTGGTGCTGAGTACTCCAAAATGCCCATAAAAGTCACAGAGTTATCCCAGTCTCATTCAGGCAGCACATTTGTGAAACTGGACCTTTATTTGGCACTCTGTACAAATAAATGCTTAGCAAAACACAATTTTTTAATAGACTGTTCAGTGACTCATGTCAGGCTAAATTAGGTTTTAATTTTAAGAAGGAGGAAAACTAACTGCCATGAGATATGGATTGGGAAGAGCTACCAGGATCAGTACAAAACCGCATCCCTCCGCCACACTACTCTTCAGGCTAATGGAATGCCATGCACCTCTTCCTAATCTTTGCTTCAGGAAATTCAGCAATTCTCCCACAGAATTACTTATTGTGAGACCAAGTATTTTCCCCAAGCATCTCACACCGTACAATTTTGGACTTATCAATACTGGAAAAACTCTTTTTATATCGTCTACTGACCTAAATAAAACATTGTCGTGCAGGGAATGCCCCAGGTCCTTTCAGCACAGATCTGGTAGGTTTCTCGCCTCTGCTTCCCCTCTCCAGTGGGATCTGGTTATTACCATAACACAATTTTTTCCACTTCACAGTATGTGTTGTGTTGAACAAAGAGTTGTTGAACAATATTACTTTACCAAAATACCTGCTATGACTCTAGGACTGACAGAAGGCAAACATCTAGAGCCCATCATTATCTAATCTAGCAGATTGATCTCCTTCTACATCTACTTATCTTACTATGGTAACCCTTAACTTAAATACTTTAGGCTTTTTTTTCTTTCCAATTAGTGTATAAAAGATTCAGACTTTACATAATCATATATTTACTCTCATTGTCCCTCAGCTTGAATAAATACTCAAGTGAATTCTTTTATTTTTTAGGATAAGACCAGAGTTATATTTTTTAATCTCTTCAGAGCCCTAATGCAGAATAAATTTGTATGGGTTCTATTAAATACAAGCAGCAACTGTCAATCTTCCCCATGGGGACAGACTAGAATTGAACATTCAGCCCATGGCCAAAAGGACAGCAAGAAAAAAGCAGCAACAGATTATTAAAAAAGACCTATTTCATCAGATTGGTCAATCTCCAGCCAAGCAGTCCAGACAAGCTTGATCAAGAGCTTAAACACTGCTGGGAGGACCTCCAAAGCTGAGAGGGGCAGAATCAGGTGCTTCAATGCAAGCAAATGTTACCAAAGCTTCAGAGGAATTTGGTGCCAGTCTCTAAAAAAAGACTTACTTGGCAGACTGCTGGATTCCTTCACATTGGAAATGTTACATGCTCTTTCCAATTCTGCAAGATAGAAAAGACTAGAAAGCCCACCTTTCCCTGTCTCAAGACATGGATAGCAACAGTTAGAAGAAGTGAGTAAAATAATTATAATCCATCCAAGAAACAAAAAATAACAACTTGGGCTGGCTCAACTAAGATCTTCAGTCGTTAAAACTTCCAGAAAATGTTACCAGCCAGCAACTCCTGTCAAACCTGCTGACACTGAGTAAAGTGACATCAGTTTGTATAATAGCAATTTAAAGTCTCTTAGAGAGTCTTGTATGACTAAGTAGGATGCTCTAGCACTTTTGGCATTTGTCTACATCGACTGAAATATTCATGCAGATGGTCTTGACAAAGAAAGAGCACACTGAAGTATCTTGGAGATACTTGGACACTGATTCATGGATCGGGCAACACATGAAGTTAACTAATGCCGAAGTGTTAAAATAATGCCACTTCATCTAATGGCACAGATGGAAATTCACACTCTCACCACTTTAGGTGGGTGTGCAGTCACCCTAATGCAAGAACAAACAAATCATTCGGAGCCTATAATGCCTCTTGCTCAGCACAGAAATATTCTACACTCCCCACTTTCTTTATGGGTACACGATAATCACATTTTGTACAGAACTGCAGGTGGTTTTGCTAACGAGGCTGCCTGTACTTCGCTTACAGCTATTGGATTTAGAGCAAAGAGTTGAGAACAGCACCCACAAAAGGAGAGGATGGAATTCACCCCACATTTTTATATTAAATCCATGCATAAAAATAGCTGAATATATTAAAACCAGAAGAGATTGGGGGCAGTACAATATTCGCATTTTTCTGAGTAAATTTGGTATTAAACATTGTTGTTTCATTACACAAACATTTTCTCTACAATTGGAATACGTGGGCTTGAAAAAACGAAACCACAAAGTCTATGCTTTTTAGTGCACTTACAATTGGACTGCAACAACAAATCAAACTTCTGAAACCCACTTCTGAAAGGTGTTACTAATTTCTCCTATGGGCTACACGTTGGCCTGTCGTCTGATTTGTACAATTAAACAACAGGATACTTCCTCTGTCCTATTGAGAAATGCTACTTCTTATCATACTGCTGATGAAATAAGAGAATGAAAATTCCAGTGTGACCACATTTATACTGCCTGCATAAACTCAGAAGACGCTAAAGCTGATAGTAATTGAAGAAGGAGAAAGAGCTGTTTTTTTCCCCTGCTTTTTAATAGAAATATATCTTGGGTACAGAGATGAGGGGGTGGAGTTTTTAGCACTATCTATTCAATGCTGAATTTACTTCAAATATGCATTCACTTGGGACAGCTACAGGACATGCCTACCAAATGAAAAAAAATTCTTTAGTGTATGTGATAGGTAAACTTTGTCTTTGATTCACAGCAACGAGAACTACCATGAAATTTCATTAAAAGTGAAACTGACTTGTTTGTAAGAGCTAAAACACACATGAAAAAATGCCTTCTCAGTGGAAACTAAATATCAGCCATATAAGTCTTAGAAAGGATTCTAAAGAACCATGATTTTGAAAACTTAACTCTACACTAAATCAAATCAAAATGTCAACCCACAAACAGAAAAAAAAATATTGTTTTCCTTCCCCAACACAAACACATATTTCTCAAAATACTTCTAATAGGCATATCCCTCCTTTAAAATATTTACCCACATCTTCAAGCATTGGTAACAGAAAGAATTGTATTGTTTCTTGAGGGTTCTCTGCTGTGTGTTTAGCATATTTTGGCAGAATGGGGTTTTTTGTGTATACTCACTTGTCTTTAATTTAAAAAGTACACGCACATTTTGTGTATTATTTCCCCTAAAACAGTCTCAGCCAGTCTGGATCCAGCCCTGCTACTGCTGATTCAGCAGCATGGCTATTCATGCCAAAGGCTAAAACAATTAGATATGAACCAGATGAAATAGCAGCACTCCCCATTTTCTAAATGATGTCGAAGTGTTTTCATATCTTTGTGTGTTTATAACTGCAGGTGCCCTATGCCTTAGCCTCGATGTTCCCCTCTGCCACTCTGATGTGTAACCATGAACACAAGGAACAGATTATAACCTTGGCAGTCTGATTATTTCTGTCGTGTTTCTCTGTGCTGCTCTATAATTTTACCAGTGATGTCTTAATGCCAACAATGGGATGCATTTCAGCTAAACTGTCTAAACATTTGTTGCTCCAGAGAGGAAAGAAACCCCAAGTGCCAGAGTGTAAGGAAGACAAATCATCAGACACTTACCAACACCAGGCAATAGGCAATGAAGGAATATCATGCACACAGACCATACAAAATATACATTATTTTCACAGCCATAGGTTAGTTGAACTTTCTCAATAAATGGAGATGTTATTTCCAACTTTGAATACAGCTAAAAAAATGACTCCAATTTCTTTTTGTGCAAAATCCAGTGATGAGGCAAAAAATACACCAGGTTTGCAAAAATTACAATAGAACAAAAAGAAAATAATCTCTGATGACAACAGAAGGCAAATTGAGGATACAGTGTTTAGAAGTAGAGAGAGTCTTAGCGAGGTCATTCAGTTTCCATCACAAATGCATGGAAAGGATTTTAGTTTCTCGAAAGCCCAGGTGAGGGAGGTGGATGTGCTCAAGTCAAAAGAATTAAGCATAAGAAGTGAAGTATATGTTTGGACCCAGAAATTTGATTTTCATTTGCTAATCTATTATTTTCTGAGCGTACCAAGTACTTTACTCTTCAGTGCCATCTGTAAAGCAAGGTTGCTGAGGAGACAAACACATGGAGCAGATGTAAGGCTGAGCACATACCATGGATCCTTCAGCTTTATCTTTGGAAATGATTTACTCATCCATTTCTCCCTGGAAAAGATTTACTCATCCATTTCTGCCCTGGAAGCAATGGATTTTATTTTCTAGTCAAATAGCAGAGGATTGTGTGGTAGGTTTTTTGGTGCATGAAATACAGTCTTGAAAAAGAAAATATTAATACTGCCAAGGAGCAAGTCAATATCAAGTAGCGTCCAAGAAAATAAAAAGCCTTAGGAAATTAATGAATTTAGCATTGTTCCTTTTCTTGTCTGCAGATGTTATAAAGAGGTGACATGAAGGAAACAGAAACTGAGAAACGAATTATTTATAATTAAATTAAATATGAAGACATAAATGAAGACACATATAAAGATATTCAGAATCATATTTTAATAATTTCATCAATCACTTTAAGTATTTTGGAAATGGTGTGTCTACAGAAGGAAATGAAAAGCTACAGAAGGCATACCTGGCGAGCACCCTGGCTGGACAAACAGGGATATTATCCTAGAGCTTTGTAGGAGCAACTCTTACATGCCCTTTAATTAGAAGACCAAAAGGTACCAGCATAAGACCAAAGGCAACAAAATGGTGCCCAGTCTGCTGAAATAAGAAAAACAGAAGTGAGGTTGCCAGAGTAAGCTGGCAAGTATCTTATGCTGATATGTGGATGTATCACACAAACCTGCGGAGACTACAGAAAGATTTGGAGACCCTTATTTTGATGCTTTTTTTTTTCAAATGGGAAGAAAAATTTACTTGAGAAGACTCTTATCCCAAGAGAGAAGCAGACCAGGAAAAAGATGAAAGCAAATAGTTAAGCACTGGGTATAAAGGTAAAGAATGGGTATAGCCATTAGTTTTATTAAGTCTGAATTCATTAAGAAAATAAGTCTTTCCTAAAAGCATTCCATAACATGGCCAGACGTTAAGTGACAAGGAAAAATCACTGTATCTATCCAAGTTTGAAATAAAAAATGTTTGACATAATTGGCACTGTAGGTGAGGTAAGTCATATGACAACACTATTGAATCACTTGAAAATAGTTATTTGGAGAAGGACTGAGGGAACAAAAGGAAACGAGGAGTGGGATAGGTGCTTTGTGAAGCCCAGCCCCAAGGAAAGTAGAACTTGATTTTGGATCACGGATCACTCAGGAAGAGGAGATAAAATAAAAACATCTAGAGATCAAGATATTTTAAATCTAGTGGCATGTTTTCAGAAATGATCACTAAATCTCAAGTAGGAGATATGATTTATATAATTTATATATATGATTTCTATATTTTAAAAGATTCTGAGGAAGCTGTTATATAAGATAAAATTCATTGTTCACAAGGAAAATTTGCAGCTGTACTAGAAAGAAGATGCACTAGCATAGATTCAAAAAAAGGATTTAGGCCACATGACATCTGTTACAGATCTGTTACAGATAGGTAATAAAACCAAAGCTGAGTCCCAGAAAGTAAGAGTCAGCAACATTTCTAGTATCAGTATCAGCAAGTTCTAGGCTGCAGAAAGAAATCGTACTGCAAGAGATTCAGATATCAGCAGAAGAAAACCTTATCAAGAGGAAGGGGGATTCTCTAAGTCACTAGAGGCTCAAACCTTCTCCAAGGGCTAGTTTTGTGGTTTTTCCAATAATTCTTTAATAAAAACATGCATGTGAAATGAAAGTGACTTCTTGATTTGCTTTTCTGGAAACAAAAAAAACTTGACTTTTTAAACAGCAGATAAATCAAAGCAAAAATTTGAATACGAAAATTTGCATATGAAAAACTGATATTAAAGAAAAACACAATAATGAATCTTCCCTTTATCTCATAATGAATGAAAGAAGTAGGGGCTTTAGAATCAGGCCAGCAGTATGTTATTTATATAGCAAGAAGAGGATGCAAGGATGCAACATTGGTCAGCAAACAGAACAAGTAAAAACAGATCTAAGTTATCTTCTGAACTCCTCATGGGACTCTTGGTGTCCACCACGCTCTGAAAAACAACAAAAATCAGAATGTCTGAAGGAGGAAGAAGCTTCCAAACCTCAGAAAAAAATAATTCATTTTATGCAGCCTTTTTTCTTAAGCTCAGACACCAAAGGAAGCAAGAAATTAAAGAAATCTCACATTTTCTAGATCTTCCTACAAAATAATCTCTGCCCAAAGGCAGAGTGACAAACTGAGATATTAATTCAAGAAGACAATCTTTCAAGCACCTGAATCACCAGTGTAATACAAGAGTAATTCATCTGAGCTTGGTTACTCTTCAGTCTCTTGGAAGAGCAAACCAGCACATCACTCAGAACATTTTTGACTGGCATTAAAAGGTCTTGTGCAACTGGAACATTAAAATGCTATTTAAGCATTCAAGGCAGTCTTACATGAGACATGCAAAAACAGGAGCTTATAGCAGTGATTTATTAAAAAAAATATCAAACCCCCATTACTGTGAAAAGTTCTAACTTCATCTGAACTAAGGCAACTTTCTTGCATAGAACACCTTGATCAACTACCCACTTGGAAGAATTACACTTTGACTGAGTCCCGAGAGAGATTGTTGGGACTGACTGCATTCAGTTCTCTGAGAAACTGAAGCAAACATGTAAAAGATATGCTAATTCTGAAATATTAAAATTTTGCAGCAATAACCTATTTCTACACTTCTGGAGCTTACATACCACCTTCTAATGCCCCCCCTGCTTCTGTGCTCTAATATTTTCCTTACAGCCACTAATTAGCACACCAAAGTGTAGCAAAATTGACAGGTAAATTATCCTTTAAGAGCATTAAAATATTTTCCAGATAAACAGTTATATCAAAATATGTTTAAGTGATGATTTTTCTGTACTAAGTCATGAAAAGTATTTCTAAACATCTACATTGCAAATTTGCATCCCACCTTGAGTTATTTTTTTCAAATTTCTTTCACATAATATACCTTTTGGAGTAGCAGAAAGCTTCCTTTCTTCCTTCCTCACTTACTGCCCTCTAAAACCAACAGGACCAAATATACCAGTCCCTGCCTGTACCTGACAGGAACAGCCGAACCTCTATCAGCTGATTCTCTATCATCTGCTTTTTGGTGATTATTCATTCCTCTCGCCTCCTCATCTGGCACCAAAGGAAAACCTGCACGGAGTGCCAAGATCCTTCTTTACATAGTCAGACTTTCACCTCAGTCAAACTCGTTTGTGTTTGTGCTAAAAACGTACATGTAGAGCATGTACACCTATTTCTGTTTTGAATCCAAGATAAAAATAGTAAATGCATATTTTTATGTTGTTAGATCTCCCAAGCTAACAAACACCATATTTCTACAAGAAGGTAGTAACAGTGGACCAGTTTTCTTTTAAACTTCTAAAATATGACAACGGTCTGCATAGAGCTGTTTTCCAATAGTAAACTATATTAAGTATAGCATGTTTAAAACCCATTTTGTGATTTCTATATGGCACTATACCTCAAAAAAGCAAATAAGGCCAAGTTTTACCAAGATCTAAACAAAGCATGCTAGTTTGAAGAATGACTGAATAATGTTGCTGTTAAATTGAGGGAGCAATTTCAAGTGCCTTTGACTTCAGCCATTCAATTTAAAATTAAATCTGAAAAGAAAAAGAAAAATAAGGTAACTCCTACACATCATGGGCCCCTATATTCCCTCACAACAGGACAGAAAAAATGCTCATATCTAAAAACCAGAAGAATGTCACTAAGCCATAGTCTCAGAGGCACTCTGTTACTCTTTGTAGCTGGAACTGCTATTTCAGACAGACATAAAATTGAAATAAACACACATTTGCCCATTGAGGCACATTCATGAGCCCTGTTGGACAATAAGACACATTACACAGCCTCGCCAAGCACGTCTCAAGGGAATTCTATTAACCAAACATCTGTTCAAGATCATGTCTTTCCAGTATTATTTTGTATGCTGCTTCTGATCTGCCCACAAAAGAGCACACAAACAAGTCAGTAGAAAGCCTGCAACACAGTAAGAGGCCTTTTTTTTTGTTTCGTTACACCACGTGAAAAACAGTTTTAATTAAAAAGATTTGTTAAAGTAGTGTAATTAATTATAGGACTATTACATAGAACAGTAACTGTTATTGATAATAAAAGATTGCTGTGTACCGAGCTATGAACCAAGCCAAATATCAAGGATAAAATACCAAATTAAAGTCTCAAACTTTCCTTTTGAAGCTTCTTCCCTTTTTAAATATTGAAACAAAGAATAATGTGGAAAAAAGAAAGGACTTCCTAGTTTAACAGTCAAAGCCCACAGACAAAACCATCTCACACTGAAAAGAGCTTTAGGATGTGTCCAATAATATTCCAGGAGAAGCCTCAAACCATTCTCACCTCTGCCATCTCAAAGGAATCCAGATTTCATTTGGAGCACAATAGCTCCAGAGCATGAGCCTCACAGAAGTCACAGGCAAAATTCTCCTGGGAAGTGGTGGTTTGACTAGCCCCAGGTGAAGAGAACTGAGCCCAGCATTGCCACAGCTCCAGTATGTGCTTTAACAAACCAGTCACTGAGCAAAAAATGAACTGCTACAGTTATGACTCCAGGCTGCTACAGCTGTATCTTAAAATGTGCAAAAAGTTATTAAAAATTTCAGTTCTTCCCCTTCGAGAGTTTATTTGCATGGAAGTATTTCCCCAGAGCGTAACTTACCGCCTTGCAGTCCAGAGGACTGGGTTGCACTGCAAACCACTGGCTGGGGTAAAAAGCCTTCACCAGGCTTCTCCACCAGCACAGCAAACACGCAGGTGCCTCACTCAGAGGCACGGAAAAACCTCAGTTATTTAAACACAAGGTTGTGTTTAAAGCAAGGCAATATACCATGTCACAATATCCGTGTCATCCTCTCCAGATCTGATTCCTGACATTTACACTGAGTCCCATCTTCTTTGGGAAAGAATTTAGTACACACAAGGATTAATCATTTCTGCTGTTCTCAAATCCCTCTCTGTGATCCAATACACACAACAGCTTTGCTACTCTGGCATGAATAACTCAGAGTAACTAAAAACCCTCTAGCTCATAAACACACTGGACAACTGACCAAAACCTGTTCCCATCTCCCTTCTTTCACAGTCTATTCCACACAACCACACTCACAAATTACACACAACATTGCTCTATATAGGGCCCCTGACACGACAGCAGCATTTTGCAATTTAGGCTGCAGCAATTCATGGCACTTGGCCTGCCTCTCAGCAAGGTGAAAAACATATCACAACCTACCTCTTTGATTACAACATAGCCTTCTTAATAGGAGAGAAAACAAACCAGCCCAAAAAAATTACCCAAAGCATTGACATGACTTTCACTACCCTGGGAAGCATGCCATACATCAAACTACAGTCCTGCTCTGTACAGAAGTATTTTTCATTGTTATGTTCTCTTTGTTCAAGAGTTGTTACTCTTTAAAATCTTGTTCAATTATTAAAATCCTAACTGCAAATACAGAGTAATGAGTGCAGGCACTTGCCTTGGTAGAGCAGTAATTGAAGAATAAAGGATATAAGGCTTGCCATGCAGATCTATGCACAAAATTATTTCCAGCATAAGCAAACACCCAATAATTAATTGTATACAGATTTTAGGTTTAATCGACATTGTGCTTTTGTCTTTCAGAGGCTGAAGTAATCTCAGATGGATAAGGTTAGGAATGATGCATAGCAAGGCTGGAGAAGATATTGCCCGAAACAGTCTACCTTTCAGTCAGTATTTTTAATACCTCACCATGCCTTCCATGATCAGAAGACATAACTTCAGTCTAAGAGTTAGAAAATAAAGTAACATACAATAAAAAGGTATCCCAAATTTGAAAAAAACTTATTTAATACATGAACCAATGGTCTTTTCCCTTCTATCTATAGCCTTTGAGAGTATTAAAATCACCCAGAGTATATTAAAACACAAGAAATTCCCAATTTGAAAATGTTTTAATGATGCTGTTTTAGAACTACAAGATACTTTAAAATAAATCTTTAGAAAATTCTGAATATGAAGAGGAGTGCTCTTTCATACCACCCAAAAAGGCCTTCTGGAAGACCAGAGAGCCCATACAGGTACTGCTTCATTTTTTTGCTTTCTGCATTTATGGTAGATTAGAGATCAAACATGAACTCCATAGTGCAAAGAATTAATCATTTGTATTTATTTCTTAGATACGTTACTCACATCACTGTTTGGAGAACCAAAAAATAAAGCTAGTTTCAAAATAAGTTGTTAGCAAGACAACCTGAATATTTTCTTTTCCACCTGCACTCATGCCAGGTGGTGTGGGGGGTGGGGGTGTCAGGAGCTGTTATCAGGTCCCCAAAATCCTGACTGTATCCAGTGTTCATTCATGCTTAGATAAAAGTTTGGATGAGATGCCAGTTTAGGTATAGTTAAGCCCATAATGGTCCATAAGAACTCTGCCTCAGCTATTAATTTTTTTAGGCTAAATTGCATTGGTAATGGATAATATGTTGCAAGATTGTAATAACTGATATAAAAACAACACACAGCCTTCCCAGCTACTGATCCAGCCAGGAGGGCACTGCTGTACAGCACATCTTGGTAGAAATGTAACTCCTGTATTTATTCATAAACAAAAACTCACCCACAGTCATCTCATTTTTCCTGAGAAAAGGAAAGGGAGGACATAAATCACTGTCACAGGTAATACGCTGAGAAGCCAGGTGAGATAAGAGCTTTTGCCCACACACTTGTCCAGTTCTGACCACTGAGTGTTTGGGGTCATATCTCTAATTGTGCTGTAAGTGGGGAAGAAACCCACACACTAACTGGGCTTTTCACTTGCTTCATGTGAGGTTTTTTTTTGGATTCTGCAAAAGAGTTTGATATGGAAAATTAACTCAGAAAATTTCGGTAAATCCTAACATAGCTTTTAAAGAGACAACAGCTTTTAACACCTGTATGACACTTATGGCCACCTCACAGAAGAGAAGTTCTTACATCAAATAAACATACATTTACATGCAGCAGTACACAATCACTTAAAACCCCCAAGGTTCCGAGTTCGTGCCACATGAGTGCTTTGTGCCCAAGCCTGAATTTCATTCATTCAGGTAATCTTTGTTACACAAGTCCCTGCAGCCACACGAGTTTGCTGATTATTGCCCCAGCAGTTCAGGTGAACAAGCATGCCGTGTGCCACCACGTTCAGCAGCCATCCCATAACACAACAGGGTGCTCAGAGGCAAACTCTGGTAAACCTTACTCCCGTAGCTTACAGCTGCCAAACCTGAATTCTCACACACTCCCCTGCTGCCTATCTACCAGAGAAGAGAACAAATGAAACTCACCACTCCAAATTGCAGCTTCCTCACATGAAGCCCCCTTAATTGATAATTTAAAATAAACCTCCATACTTTGTAATGAAGTACATACATTTCTCCATTATGCCTTGGAGATCAGATTGTCAATAACAATCAAGAGGGAACGCGAACATTAACCACTCAAGCAGGATCCTCCAGGGCTCACCAGTTAGCAACCATAGCCAGAATTACTTATTGCAGTCAAAAAGAAAAATATTATTGTGATTAATGGGGGATTTTAATAGTCGAGCTGCATTTTCTTTTCATTTAAAATAAAAACAAAACAAGAATAGGGCTGTGCTTGCAGAAAAGTAAGCCACATCTCTGGACATCTGAGTGCAGATAAGCCCTCCTATAAAGGAGACACAGGAAAGGCTTTGGTAGGCATACTTCCCAACCTGGTAAAATCATATCCCTTCTCTTGATGCCCTTAAATTAAGCAAGGCATATTTTCTCTACCCTTCCCAGATCATGGCAAACCAAATCAGGATTTGAATGACTAAGGAAAGCTACAGAAATTTATGGTATCAACATTCAATCCTGCTCATCGCTAGAAGAAACTGAAGTGCAAAAATAAGTGCCTTGATTGAGCAAAGAGTTTTATGCAGTCAAATTCTAGTTCAGTTGCATATGGTTTCTTTTCCCCAAAGATTCAAAATACCTGGGTCTTGCATTTGCCACAAAGAAATCTGCCTGGGAAACATGGTATCCAGGCCCTCACAATTTTTATCTACAACAGAGCCAAACCTGTGCAATCTCAGACTTGATCACTAGACATAGCCCAGATGTGGGCTGTAGGAACTCAGGTGCAATGTCATGCTGCAGTGATATATCCTGTTGTCTTATAAGATGATCTTAGAGATTAAGAAAAAGTTAACAAGATTTTAACAAAAGACATTTCCAGCTCCTTCATGGACTGCCCGTTACAAAACCAAAGCATTAAATTTTCAGAAGCTCTGGGATTGGCTTTAGATGAGCAAAGTGTAAAGTAGAATTTAGGAGGGAATGTGTTTGACCTTGGATTAACTTCTCACAACTCAGACTTTCACTTAATGTCTGCAAAACACGCTACATGTCTACCTTGTTGCATCTGCAACGCTTCATAGGAACTAAGGGAGTGTTTGAAGGCGTGAGAAGAGTGCCATTTAGTTACAGGCAGCTGCTCTTGTTCAAGGATGAAACTATGCAGCCATTGACAAAACTCAAGGTATAGGAATTAGCCCTCAGTGTGTGTCCACTTTTGGGTTTGTGGGTAGACTCGGGTTAGAGATTTTTCTGTAAAATTTTAAAATGTTGGAAAAGCCTGAATGGCTGTCTACACCTTTAGAACTGGTCTTGATTGACACTGTTAGAATTAACCACCAAATCACTCTTATAATTTCTAAATAATTTGTGCTAGCTCAAGAAGAGGCGCCTACCAGCTGAGCTGTAGTATCCTACTGTTAAATGCATCGTCTGCCTTCCCCATTTGACACCCCCACTTCAAGTGCAAAGCAAGCTTCAAGTGTCAGAATCTCATTCCTGGAGAGATCCTCACAGACACATGGATCCAGCGATGGAGGCTGACAAATTTATTTATTTATGCACTTGCTCTTCCATGGAGCTCTTGCCAGTCATCACAGCTGTGCACATCAGGACTTGGCAGGCTTTAGGGCTACAATATCTTCAGGTAGGAACAGCAGTCAGAATTTAAAGTGCAAAGTCTATTACCAAGACCCTATGCAAGGCAGAATTTTAAATTAAGTTTTGCTTATGCAAATCACATCTTTCATAGTCAGAATCTGACAATGAGCAAACACCGTAGGATGTAACAGCATTGAGTGAAGTACTTCATGGGGAGACTTGAATTGGGAACCAGATAATGGAACAACTGCTGTCATAAGGCAGCTGATGATCTCTTTTGCAGTATTCCATGTATCTCTCAGCATGTAGAAAAATGTTTGAGGCAAGCTTATCCTTGTAGCAATAAATTAAAACATTTAGGGAATCTTGTTTTCAAAGCAATTTTAATAAACAGTGACACTTCTTTGATAGAAGTCAGTTTAACCTAAATCCCACCTGCCATTTTGCAAATAGTGACAATTCAAGAGGTTAAGCTTAGTAATAGATTTGATGGCCTTGATTCAAAAATAATTTTACTCAAACTAAGTTTCATGAAAAAACAACTATTCCTTGCTCCTGCCAAGTCCAGCTGTGAGACACTGGAAGGATTGCTGGCTCAAAACATTTCAGGTGCATGTGTGAGGGAAGGGGCAGGTCAGGTCTTGCTGTGGTGAGGCAATGCCATGCTCCACACGCCCCAGAGCCTGTATCCCAGCCTGGCAGTGGCTGCCAATCCCTGGCACACCAGAGACAATGCTCCACAGCCACCCCTGGAGCCCCAGTCCAGCCCCACAGTGGCCAGATGACCAGAAATCCCACCTGGGGAAGGGCCCAGGAAGGCCAAAGCGTGCTTAACCCAGGACAGAAGGCGAGCACATGTCTCGACCCTACCTCCTCCTGGAATTTCGATCAGCTGAACACTGCTGGAACCAGGAGTGGTCACTATATTTGTTCTTTTCTATATATTTTCTGTCTTTCTTCTTCTAATTCCCTCTTCTTGGAGTTTTGAGTAATTCAAAATTGGATAGGATTGAAGTTTGCTAAATTGAATGGGCTAAAGTTAATGCCTCCTGAAGTGTTTTATGTCGATTGAATGCTGCTCTAAACCTTTGCCAAAGTTCTCTGATTTTCTCGAGTTTGCCAGTAAAGCTTTTTGTTGTTTTTTTTAAGTCGCTATTTCTCCTGTGTGTCTAACACTGAGTACATGAAAAGCTGTAAGCCCTTTTAAGAGTCTTGTCAAGTGAGTTTTTGAGGGCCTTTCACCAACATAGTGTAATTTCCAACAAATATAATAAGAACTGTTTCAATTACCCTACTTTTCCATTATTCTCCATAATATCTTCTCTTTTGAAAGACTAGACTGTCTTTTATTAATAAAGTGTTAAACTGATAATGATGATGTGAAAAGTTAGGGGAAGAGGGGAGGAGCTGTCTACACAGGAAAAATTGTATCATACATTATTTACCCTATTTCACTCAAACTCCAAAGAAAAGGGAAAGACAGAATAAGTGACTTAATGTGAATTTCTGGATTAGATACGCAGATGAGTTATAAGGATTAAGGTCAAAGGATAGATAAAGGGCATAAATCTGCTCAACATTCATTAAGATGCAGATGTTTTATTTAAAGACACTCCTAATTCAGACCAACATTAATAGAAAAAGATCTGTTAAGACCAGCACTGTCAGATATCTACTAAAACAAGTTATTTCTGAATCTTTGCATGTGACTTAAGCTAGTGACACAAAAATGTAATTAGATACTTAGATAGACTTCCTTTATGATGAAGGGCTTAAATCCCATTTTGAGGTACTATGGAGGTGTGGAAAACACTGCATACTAATTACAAGTACTATGTCAATCCTTTATAGTTAAAATTGCTTTTTTCCAAGAAAATCTCCTTACCTGACATAACCTATCAGTTAATTAATAAATGTCCACATCCACACACCCAGTTAAGGGTCTATGAGTACACTGCACCAGCATATGCAATAACGTGTACTGTTCTGGGGTTAAAGTGTGTTTGGAAAACAACAGCAACACATGGAACCCAATCACTTGTTCCAGTGGTTATGCCTGAAGGCCTTTTTGACCATTAGATATTAGAAGGCTTTTTTTTAATCTTCAACAAAATCTCTGCTTGCATTTCTGCTATTTAAAGTGCTGCACATATCTCTACAAGACATGAAGTAGGGAGTATTTTATTCTATAAAATCTTTTCACATATTGAGTTATGCAGGGTTTTAATATGCAATGATCAGCATCATCACCATCAAAAAACCTTTGGAGGTTTTTTGTTCCGTTTATTTCATGTGATCTTCTACGTCAGCACTTAAGAATGCACCCCATTTGTTTTTATTGCTATTCCGGAAGAAGTCACCATCAACTTACTCACATAATTTTTCTGCTGGATTTCTAGTTACGAAGAGGTCAATCCCATTTTATGGGCTAGACATGTTTAGCAATGTTTTATTTTTACCACGTCACCAAATAAATACAGATAAGACAGAACAGAGAATTAAGAAGGCATAAAGATTTCTAAAGCAGGAAATGGGATAAAACTGTGAGAGATATTTTCACATCCTGTTCTTGTTCAAACAAGAAACAGTTAAAGATAAAACAATATGTATGAGTGGCACCTCAAAAACATGCTATAGATTTAAATGTCTGTTCGTATTTCCATAGTAAATCCTGCTTTGTGCAACTAAAGACTTGTCAAAGTTAATTTCCATCAATATGAAGTCTGGCACAACAGTTCGTAATTTATGTGCATCTCTTCTTTTTTATTTTGAAGAACAGTTGATGCAAATTGTTCCAGACCTTTCAATTATTATGAGAAACTCATAACCTTATTGCTTTTCTAACCAAAGAAAAAAAGCCAAGTAACAAAGAATTGATGTAACCAGTTGAATTGTTCTTACTTTTTATTTTCTAGGAGTAAAAGGAGTCTCTAAGAACTACATTACCAGAATTTCTTTACAAAGGCCTACACAGACTATATTCCAAAACTACAGTATCAAGTACGTAGAATCAAAAGTACATATAATTCAACACAATTTATAAATAAAAACATATCAATGTTCACTATGGCACTTCTTACTCAGGCAAAACTGCTTTTAATTTCAGCCTAGATAATTTCAATATTAAGTCCGTGATCACTCCATGTTAGTAGCAGCTTTGTAGTGGACAAGTCCTCTTACAGCAAGACAGCTTTCATTGGTCTCTAGGTAAGGTCTATAGTAAGACTTCAGTCACAGCTTTGTGAAAAAATCCTCATCCCACTTTGGGTGTCCATAACATGGGAAAGCAGAGAGTCTGAGTCATCCTTTTACACACACCAGAAGAACAGATCCATGAAGAAACACAGTTATTGAAAAATTCCTCAAAGCTCCTCCACAGCCACAGAATAGTCTGAGTTGGAAGGGATCCAGAAGGCTCCTCTAGCTCTGAAGTGAACGGCCTAGACAGGGATCAATCCCACAGTCTTGGCATTATTAGCACCATTTTCTAACCATCTGAGCTAATCTCAGGGTCAGCCTGTCCTGCCTTGCCAAAGACTGAAGCAGACCTTAAACAGTACCCATCAGAGCACCAGGTGCTTCAACGTTTAGGGGTCAGAATATTGGAAACATGATTTAAAAAGCTTTCAAACATAGACATTTACTGTGTTTCAGTTTGCACAGTGGGGTGGACACTGGGTTCCTTTTGGAGGTAAGCTAAATCACAGCACCCCTTACATTCCTGTCAAGCAGATAGCCAGCCCATGGAATCAGATTAAAATTAAACCAAAAGAAACTAAAAGGCCAAAAGGTGCATTGATATGCTTCAAGCATGCACATGAAGTCCTCAGCTTCTCCCAGTTCACTCTGTACATCTATCCCTGCTGGTTCACACCACTTCTCAGAGTCAGAGCAGCCAGAGGCAGTCCAGCCAAACAGCCAAGAGGAGAAAACCCTGCCCTGTGTAGGAAACCTCATTCATTTGCTGGATGTGGCAGTCCCCATTTACATCTAGCCAAAGCTTTACAAGATTGTCTGTATTTTAGTATACACACAGGAAGAGATTATGCTAACCACAGCAACCAGGCTATTGCAGCACAGCCCTCAGAGCCATTCACTCACATTCTCACTACATCGCCAACGCTGTTATTTCACAGCTGAATCTCAGCACCTGACCCAGTTATCAGCAGAAAACATCTTAGAACAAATTCACAAAATGTGCATAAAAGACAAATGACAGACAGCCACTCAACTGTTCATCCAAATGGTCCTAAGGGAATCTGAATACAGCGATGCTGAATAACTGCATCCTGTAACTTGTCACCTGCAGAGCACATACAGAAGAGGAGTTTTGTCTGTTTGCCATGTAACAATCTTTAAAACTGGTTTCAAGAGAACAGTAAATTTTAATCCATCCCTTGTGTGCAAAGTAAAAAGGAAAATCCATTAAAAAAAAAAAAAAAGAAAAAAGAAAAAAGAAAATTAGCAGACATGAACACAAACCAGGGAAAGAAGACTGATTTGTTTAGGATAAGAAATCACTTCTCAGTTCGAGTTGAAGCCCTTCAAAGGGGTCATGGAACACAGGGATAATCTTGTCAATAAAGTATACTTGTGGTTCCTAGAAGCTTTTGTCACAAATCCTCATTAAAGGCTCCTAAAGAAACTGAGTTGTAATTAGACAAGAGAAGATCCCACCCTTCATTTCCTATCTTTTGATCACTTATTAATGAAAAAAGTAAATTGCCCTTTCAAAGCAGTTGCTAAGTCAGTCCTTGAAATATATATGGTTCTTCACTGTTCAGTGCACTCAAGTGATCAAGATGGGGCAGAGAGGAAGATGATGCATGAAGAGAAAGGACAATAGTGCATAGAGTTTATAGTTTAAGACCTGAAGATTACTGCGACCAGTTGGAGAGTACCTTAAGCAGATGGGTGAAGACGAAGATGAATGCAAAGATGTACATGGAGGGGAAAAAATGGCTTCTGCCTCACAAAAACAAATTAAGGAGAGAGTTACCACTGAAGAAAAATACTAGAATTAACTCACTATTCAAAAGCAGACAAATGGAGGGTTTGAGATTATTAGGAAAGGAACAGTGAAAAAGCATCAAGCTATTCCTCCAAAGACCATACAGACATTTATGAATCCATACTGCATACAATTCTATTAATCCCATTTCAGAAAGATTGAAAAAGTAGAAAATATGCAGAATGTTGTGAGGATAAACAAAGATATGGGAAAATCTTCTTTAGAAGAGGATTAAGTAGATTAGTTTGCTATCTGAAAACTAGGAGAGAGAGAGAGAGAGCAGCAACCTACAAAACTGCACATAGCATAAAGAAGCTGAAGAGGAGATTTACTCTGTTCTACAGCAGGGCAAGGGGGAAGAACCAGGTATGCCCCAGCAGAGTCATCATGAAGGAGGTTTAAATGAAGTTAAAAACAATTCATGCATTTTCATCAAAACTTTGGAAGGCACTGCCAAAACCCAGCAAATCTGAGACTTGATCAGTTTGCAGATAGTTAGTGTGACCATTGCAATGTGACTGCCCTCACACAACCTTCAGATGGCTCGATGCTGGTCAAATGTAACAGTGAATTCCACGTGATGCATTCTTTCACTTCCTCAGTGAATGCTGCAAGCTCTGAGGAGGCAGGGTAGAAAGATCCTTGGCTGTACCTGGTATACAAACTGGTTAGATGCAATGGAAAGACAATCAGGTTTTTCTCTTAGTCAGCCTTGTTAATGATACAGCCAGTGGCCCTCAGCCCTTCTCACATTCTTAACCTACAATTCCATGTCCATTGTGTCTCCAGTCCTATAAGGAGTCAATATGCACACAGCTACCATTATTATTCATGTTACGTATATTACATGTGGCTTGGGGTGGGTTTTGAGGTTTTGATGGGGGTTTGGGAATGTTAACAATATTTTGGTCACAACAAGCCCGTGATTCTCTACAGGCTGGGGAAAGAGGGGCTCGAAAGCCGCCCAGCAGAAAAGGACCTGAGGGGTGCTGCTTGGCAGGGAGTCTGAACAAAAGCCAGAGGATGCCCAGGTGGCCAAGACGGCCAATAGCATCCTGTTTTGTTCCAAAAGTGGTCTGGCCAGCAGAACCAAGGCAGTGATCGTCTCTCTGTACCCAGTACTTGAGGCATGTGTCAGCCTCTTCTCCCAGGTAACAAGCAACAGGATGAGAGGAAATGGCCTCAAGCTGCACCAGGGGAGGTTCAGGTTGGACATCAGCAGGAATTTCTTCATAGAAAGGGTGGTTAAACACTGGAATGGGCTGCCCAGAAAGTGAAGTCGACATCTCTGGAAGTGTTCAAGAAGCAGCTGGATGTTGCACTTAGTGCTATGGTTTAGTTGACAAGGTGGTGTTTGATCAAAGGTTGGACTCAATGATCTTGGAGGTCTTTTCCAACCCTAATGGCTCTAAAAGCTGGTATGGAAACACTTTCACTTGGCCAGATCTTGTGTAGCACAGAATTCCACAGCCTGCATCGAGTTCCAAGAGGGTTGGTGGAAGAGTTATTTTTCCTATTCAATTCAAACTTTCCATAAAGTATTCACTGAAACTAATGTTAGCATAAGACTTATTTGATTACTGCAAATGTTAAGTTAAGGTCTCAGAAAAAAAAAAAAATAGAAAACTGGTCACTGCCAGATATTTAATTATTTGCGCTTAGAGAACAGTCCTTTATTTTCTACACATTGTAGTCTTTGTGTTCAAAACCACTGTTAGTCCCCATCTGCTGCTCTCATGAGAGGCAGAAGGAAAAGCCTGAGTGTCAGCTTCAGTATCTCTCACCCACAGTCACCCTTCCCTGTGTATCAAGTTCACTCTCTAGAGAACAATTCAACTTTCACAGAAACCACCAAGACAAATACTTGGATACCTAGACATATACGCATCTGTTTCCTGTGTGATGCAAAATTTCACTTCATTTTGATCTTATGCCAGCTAAAAAAGGGTAGATGAGAATAGCCTAAAAAATTCAGAAAGTGTTCTGCCCATCTCTATCAGCAACCTAAATGCTGAAACTAGTCAAACAGCTGTCTGAAGTAAGCCTAAAATTTTACATAAATGCTGGGCTAAAGCATGCAAAGAAAAAATGGTAATAGTAAAAACAACCAAGACAAAAAAAAAAAAAAAAAAAAAAAAAAAGAAAAAGAAAACAAACAAACAAACAAACAAAACCAAAAACAAACAAAAAAACCCACAAAACACCAAAAAACCCCATATGACGCCAAACTGACAACCTGTCAGAGAATCAGCAACTGGTAGACAGATTTCCTGGTAAAGGTCCAGCCATGGACTTCTTTGGAGTAGCTATATATCAGCGTCCCGTCCTCACAAACAGTTGGCTAATCAGGAGTCTGTACACCCATTAATCCATAGATTACTGTAATACAATTGCTGGGGTTAATTCTGGAATTGTCTTTCTTCCCACCCAAAACCAAAGATTATTTGGTGCAACTTTGAGCAATTATTTTGAAGTAATGCATCAATTTATATAAAACATGGATCTCTTTCACAATTATTTTTTTATACTAACAGGAAGATACTGAAAAGATTAAAGATCAAGGACCATCCATTTTGTACAAAAAGACTCCCTCTTCACAATCATTTTGACAAGGATTAGGAAAACATAAAAGCATTCCACACACTATTCTCGTTAAACTAAACTCCTCCTACAGCTCCTTAAGAAAGCAGAACAGAGAGGCATACCTTTCATCTCAGGAAAAATAATATATGAAGACCAAGCTCCAGCTTGACCTTTATCTTCCTAAGTGATAACTCTCAAAAGTGACCAAAAGGTTAACTAAACTCTAAAAAGGTCATCTGTCTTTAATCTGGCTATATAGATCCTTTTCTGATGTTCAATAATACACAGCTACTGTTCATTAAATATCACCCGTCCATTCTGTGTTTTCACCTTCTGGTTTCAGCAGCAGCTAGATTTTTGTTCTGTCATATTTAATAACTTGCAACTTTTTTCCAGTCCAGCCCATTTTCTGGGACAGGAAGTGTTTTATGGCTATGTAAATAAATTCCCAACAGTTCTTCTTCTGTAACAATTCTGTAATGTCAGATATATACATATTTGTTCTGAGCACATTAGTGCCTTCTTTGCTCCACTATGTGCCTTTCATACTTTTGAGACATAAAAATCACCTCTTTTGCTCCTCACAAGTGATAGAGCTCAAATCATGTTCAGCTAAGTCTTATTTCAAAGCAATTATATTATCCAAAGTTATACCAGAAATTAAACACTGAACTTCAAATTCAATATACAAAGTAATGTTATGCAGGATCAGGTTCTTCAGATGACTAGAGAGTACAGAATGAACTGTGAATAAGAATTCTTTTTTTTTTTCCTTAAAAAATTGTATTGCTATATGTCCAAATACATCCCAAAAGTGTACATGATCTTATTGAATGGCACAGGTTATTCTTGTTGCTTTCTTCTCCTTCCTGTTTGCTATTTTGCAAGGACTGCTAATTACAGTCTGGAGTCAAAACTTCTAGGGAATGAAGCTTACCACTTTTTTCCATCCTTTAAAGAACAGCAGTATTCTGAAGGTCTAGTTCCTTCCACTCTTCATTAATCATAATCCAGCTGATCAAATATCAGAAAAAAGTAGTGTTACCTTCTAATTTTTCATCAGGTATGTAACGAAACCCAGGAAAAGGCTTTAGCACTCCTCTGGTTAGCTTTCATGTCTTCTCCACATCTCCCTTAAAGTCAGTCTGGAATATTCACAGTGAAGAATTTTTGTTTGAAAAAGTTTTATATATTTTATCTTTGTAAACAGAATTTTACAAGATTATGTTGCAGAAAAAAAGCTATTTTAAAAATTAACACTTCAAACTACCACCATCAACCTAAGCAGAAGCAATGTATCATGTCACTTGAAAAAATGCTGTTGCTGGATATGCTTCTCCAGTCCTCCTTGCTCCTGGAATTAAAGAATGTAAGTGGCCCACAGGCAGATACTACTTATTCTCTTCACTGATAGCAGTACAGGAAGAAACAGAATGTACTTCCCCATCTAGACAAACAATTTTCTTCAGGCTCTCTCCTAGCTACAATATAATAAACATAATATCATATAATTGTTGTTATATTCAAAACAAATACATTGATCTAATATTAATATATTACTATAATTAATATAATCAGAGAGAGAAGAGGCAGAGGGGTGGCTCTGTGTATTAGGAAGGCTCTTGACACTGTAGAACTTGAGATCAGTGACAATAAGGTCGAGTGCCCACAGGCAAGAATCAGGGGGAAGGTCAACAAGGCCACCATCTTGGTGGGAGTCTGTTATAGACCATGATTTAATCCCTAGCAGCCACAGAGTAGCAGGCAGGGCTGCCTGTCCTTGGGACTGACAAAACAGACACACCTAAGTCCATATTTCCTGGATGAAAAGCAAATAATGGTTCTGTGGCTCCAAGCAAATTGAGGTTCAATGTGATGTGGAATGCTCATAACAGCATCTGGAAGTCTGTCCTCTCTACTGTTCTGAGTGCTGTACAATCCTCAGCATGGAATTTATTAAGCAGCATTTTAGTCTGATTTCTTCAGAGAACAGTTGAATAAACATGCTAAAGCATGTAACTCTCACATGCAAAGGGATGTAAATTCTTTCAGGCGATTGTTGTCCAGGATCTGAATCACTAAGTACCACAGTTTGTCTCCTGAGATAGCAAAATCAACAAAACTGATGGATCCCAATACAGAAAAGGGTGAAGCTAAGCAAGCTGTAGGTGTTTCACAATCTCATACGCTTCTGGGCAAGTCTGCAGATGGTACCTGGGTAATCTACGCAGCTGCACTTTTTGGGAGGAATGCTAGTTTGTGGATCAATGGGTGCATGACCCTGCCTCACCACTCTTGCCTTTCACTAGAGATAGAGTTCTCACATCAAAGATAATCTAGTCTTACGAGTCAACGTGAAAGGAAGGATGGTTTGTTAAAAGCAAATGAGGGTGGGAGAGATGAAAGGGATTCAAGACCTCAGATTTAGATCCAAGTTTAATGTTGCTAAAAAACAGTAAGAAAGGATCGGAATGGATAGGGATAGCTTGTGAGTTTTATATCTGTTTCTTCTGCCTACAAAAATCAGTCTAACAGTAAAATTACCAGGGTTTCACTTCAGTCATCCAAATCCAACCTTTGCTCATTTATCCTGAAGCATCTGTAAGAAATGGGAAGAGGTTCAAGCGATGAACAGCAGACCATGTGCTACAGGTCTGCCTCTTAAGTCTTGGGTGCATTTGAGGTTAATCACCCTCAGACAGTTTCTTTGTAATGTATTGTGAAATTAATTATCTGCAAACCCTGGGACTGAGCCCATTGGAGACATCATCCTGCAAGTGGGACCTACCAGACCACCTGTTCATATTTTGTTGTAAGAGGGCAAGGAATGAAGAGCTTCAGTCTTGACATCTACCTTCATTTCTACATGGTCAGCTCTCAAGCACCGATTTTTCAAAGAAATAAATCGCTGGAGAGTGAGATGCAACATACCAGCCCCCACAGATATCAGTGTGGCATCCCCAAATTATAAATATAAAGTAGTATCAACAATGAAAAGGGTGGATAAGGGCTGCAATCGTTAAATCACTTCTTGTATCTTCCAATGGCATGCTTGCTTACCTACATCTGAGCTCACAAATGTAGTAGGGAGGGCAAATGTTAAGCAAGAAGTGAGCATTCAGGAAAAAAATTTTCTCCCCAGCATGATTAAAGGCATTTTCACAGAAAAATACTTATAAGAAGCAGTTTTCTTGTATGCAACAACAATAACCAGGTGCTTTAAAGACAGCAGTATGAAATGCAATTTCTTTCAAATTAGGTGAGGTTATTTTCATCAGAAAAGTTCAGAGACCTTACTCTCTATGAATGAAAAAGAAACCCGTAAGCAATTTTAAAATAGTCTTTTTCTTAAATAAAGAAAAACAAGATTTTTATGCATCAAAAGACACAAAACTGCCTACATAACAAGAAGTAAATGGCCAAGTATATGTAACTTAAATTTCTAAGTATGCATCTTTGTTATTGAAAGAAATTATCTCCCATTCCTCGAAATAAATTTCTTGTCTGCATTAAAAGAAACAGACCAGGTTGAAACAAAATCCAGAATCACACCCAGATTTGAGCTCAACAAGACTTGGGCGGGTGGCTGCCTAATCCTTTTATGCCTCTTCCAAGAGAACAGGCTCACAGACTCGAACAGTATTGTATCAGAATGCACCCAGGTATCCTTTTGCAAGGCAACACATAAGCAGAAAAAGAAATTAAGTCCAGTGGGTTATCAGAACAAGAAACTGCTGAGGTAGGAGAAACATTTCTCTCCCTCTACTCACATCCCTGAAATAAGGGTAGGGGTCCCTCACAGTCCTGATTACTAGACAAACAGCTTGCAGTGCTTTCTCAATTTAAGCAGCCATCAGACAAATCTCTCTTAGGTCTTTAAAGTCTGTCTCTCCTCCTGCAGCTGGGCTTAGCTAGCAGCTCCCCGCTGAAAGCAGAATCTCCACTTGATGCCTTTCTCATTAGCTGATCACTTCACTATGTCCACCAGAGCCTTCCTCAGTCTGAGCACACTAGGAAAGGAGAAATTTCTTTGCCTCTTTCTTTGCCAGGGAAAGTAAAATACATCCAAGAGTGCAGCAGCTTCCAGGACATCAGAAGTTTCCCTTCCCCGTGCAGCCATGACTTAATATTACATACGTTTAATATTATGTTCAGCTTGCCTGATCATATATATTTGTCATGTACCCTGATTGCACTATTCCAAACACTAAGCACCCAACCTATTCCCTGAAATTCCACCTGAACTCAATGCCAGTTTGCATGATAATTGTCTGAATCAGAACCTTGCTTTCCTGTGTAATGAATAAACAAAGAAATAGAAACTGGTATCCTTCTGAGTCAGCATTCCCTGTCAGTTGACTGGAGATGCCTGCTGTTCAGGAATTCCATTCTGGAATTCTGCTTTTAACAAGCTCTACATCCTCTATAAAGACTCTGCAGCGGTTATTCCGCTAAGCAGAACCTGTCAGGAGCCATACAGTCTGTAGACATCAGTTTGTACATATCAGCTGAAAGACCTCAAAGAGGCCAATGAAAAGAGCCAGCACAGTGTACTGCCCTGCAAAGACACTAGTTCAGGTCCCAGAAGTAAAACAGCAACCACAACACTGGTTTGCATCTATCTCAGGGAGCAAGGAGGAAAAATCCCTGCTGAGGGCAGGATTTGATGCTGGCGACACCTGAGCTAGGCTCAAGGATCCCTGCACTGAGTTAGAGTGGACATGCACTTTCTTCCCTTTGGATTTTAGCCCTCTAAAGCACACCCTGACCACAACAGCTGGGTTTTGTGAGGTTATAGAACCAATGAGCTGCTGAACATGGAAATACTCCTTTTTAATTACTCATCTTTCATTTGATAGAGTGAGTGAAGTTACTACACATCTGCTGGGAGCAAGGATTCACTTTCATAATGAAAAAATACAACCTATTTCCATGAGGATTTTCTAAAGTGTTATTCCAAGGAAGTCTTTCTTTTAAAAATCATTTCCTTGACTAAAAGCAAAAGACAAACCAAATAATTCCAAGATATGAGATCTTACCAGGAAAATCATACTTCTCACTAAGCTCCCTCTCTCTTCCCAGTGCCAGAAATTTTTTGGTTACAGGGAAGAAAATGTATTGTTCATACTGGTGTTCTTGTCACTTTTTCATTGCAGAAGAACAGCTAGCAGCAGAGAGAAGAAACAGCATCTAAAAATGAAAATGGAACATATGCCTGAACTTCAATATACCAACTTGTGTCCAGTTTCCCAGTAATTAATAGGTCTTGATCTCAAGAGCCCTTCAAAAAACTTTAAATATCTAAGATTTCAGCTATTGCTGCAATCTAAAAACTTCATTAAAATTTCCCTTGCCTTTGCAAATCTTGAACTCTAGAAGCAGTTGCAAGATAATGATCATAGCAAAGGGTATAACTAGGCTCATTGAGTGTTTCCAAGACAAATTCAGTTCTCACTCCCAGTGAATCTGAATTAAGATATATGACCTCATGAAGCTGATAATCTAGTGAAGAATTTGAATACAGAGAAAGAGGGGAAGGAAATGAGTGTGTTAGAAATAGGACAATGAACTATACAGTTATAAAAACACTTCAAATTGTGCCCTAGCTTCTTTCTACCACACTGAGAGTTGGTTGCTTTACTTGGTCAACTATAAAGGTGTTCTAAGTGAGTGGCCCCCAAAGTGGAATGCATGCACCCCAGGGACTGTGCAAGACAATCCACTGGTGTGCAGAAAAAAATTTGTACACTTTATAAGTAAAAATAGAAATATTTTTTTTAAAATAGGATTGTTTCTTCTTTAACTTATCTTTTTCCCTTTCTATTTCTGTGTATATTTTATGATGCCCATAATATATTAGCACAGTAGTGCATATGTATAATTTATAATACATACATTTTTCCTTGTTACAGACATGCAATCAAACAAGTTTGGGGAACTGCTCTAAATGGTTCATCCACCCAAGAGCAACAGTCTTAATATCTGTAAAGTATTTATGTTATTCTCAAACATCCAGAACTACCACAATTTTCTGTTCCATCTCCAAGCCATTCCAAACCAGAAACAATTCAATAAAAGTACCATTTAAACACATCTAGCTATAGCACAAACAAATCCTAGCGCGTGTTCAGTCTTGTCATTGTTTCTTTATAACCTCTGACCTGAGATAATCCATTTTCAAGTACTTGAGGAAAATGAAGGTTTCTGTTATAGTCTTCAAACTGGCTAGACCAAGGCAGTGGATTTCTGTGGATATTTAATGAAAAAAGCAGGATATTTCTAAAGTTTCTAAAGTTTTATTTCTAAAGTACACAACCATCACCACTCAATCATGGCAGAGCAAGTTTCTTAAATTCTTAGATTTCAGCCTGTCCTTAGCTGAAGAAAATCTCCTACTGCTTCGCCCTTTAAAAAAATAAAAATGCTTTTATCAATATATATAGAGAACGTCACGATTCTGAAAATATTATCTCCAGAGCAGTTATTTTCTGCTCAGCCTTATTTCATCATTTATTATGTCTTCATTTTTAGTATTTTTAGACCCATACCAATAAGCAGAGAACAGAGGTTGGCTTTTGTCAACCAGAAAAAAAAATACCCCAGTGCTGAGGTTCAATGTTTGGTACTGCTTTGAAGGGAAACGCATCCACAGTAACAGTCCAAAATACCCTCCTACAGTGCTCCAAGCCTACACCAGCCCCTTGATTGAGGCATCTTGGTGGGGTTTTGGTGTTTTTTTGAGAGGTTGTTTGGGGGTTTTAATCCTTGAGTAAGGGCAGGAAGCCCTTGCAGAGCATGAGCACATGACACTGGCTGTGCCATACACAGCTGACCCAGCCTCCTCAGCAGGGGAAGCTCTAGCCCAGATGTCACCTGATTAGCCCAGATTTCCTACTGCCACTCTCTAACCAGTTTTCATTGCCTTTGAACACCAACACACCCCACAAGAGTTCAAACTTTCATCCCCAGCAGCTCAGCACAGCTGCCCAGGGGTTCCAGGGATCTCCCCGTGCCTTGTCTTAAGCCTGGCCCACAGCCACAAGCCCCAGCACCATTCTCCCCTACCCACCACTAACTTCACTCAGCTCTGCCAGACCCACTTGATCATGGCTGCAGCTCCCCATCAGGCCTTTCCTTCTCCCCCTGCTTTCAAACCTCCCCCCTCACCCACCACACTGACCCCACCCAGGTGTGCCAGTAACTCTTCCAGCTCACCCCACACACGCCCATTAAACCAAGGGCTGGCCTGAAGAATTTAGGCGCTACTCGAAATAGAGTCACTTCAAGTTAAGTTTTTTTAAAGCCCCAAACAGAAGAATTCACTAGACCAAGTTGCTCTAAGCCCCATCCAGGCTGGCATTGAAACTTCCAGGGAGGGGGCATCCACACCTTCTCTGGACAACCTGTTCCAGTGTCTCATCATCCTCACAGTGAAGAATTTCTTCCTAATAGCTAATCTAAACCTACCCTCTTTCAGTTTAGAGCCATTCCCCCTTATCCTATCACAACATGCCCTAGCAAAAAATCCATCTCCACATCACCTGCAGCCCGTTTAGGTAATGGAAGGTCTCCCTGGACCCTTCTCTTCTCCAGGCTGAAAAGTTCCATCTCTCTCAGCCTGTCATGAATGGAGGAAAAAACCTCCAACTTAACAAGGGCTTAGAGGCCGAGAGGAAATGGCGTCCAGTTCTCCAGGAGAGGTTTAGATTGAGTATTAGGAAAAAGTTCTTCACTGAAATGGTGGTCAGGCATTTGAACAGTCTGCCCAGGGAAGTGGTGGAGTCACCATCCCTGGAAGTGCTCAAAAACGTGTATATGTGGCACTTGGGGACATGTGGATTAGTGGTGGAACACAGCTTTCCTGGAGGTCTCCTTCTCCCGCCTCACTCAGCACCTGCTCACCTTTTGGTGTCAAAAAAGGAAAATATAAGTTGATAAGCTGTCCCCAGGCAGTGTTCTTTTGCCACCCAAATTTTCCTCTCTGGCTGCAAAGATCCTTCAATAACTTTTCAAGAGATGTGTGGTTGTGTGAAGAGCTGTTCGTCCCCACATCTAATTTTAGATGGACATATATGCCACTTTCATATCCTTCAGCTCAGCCTACCATTTGCCCTTTCATGTTCTCCTTTAAGCTACTGGGAATTCAAAGCTATTTCAAAGCATAATTATAGCAATCTGCATATAAAAGGCTGTGTGTCCTACAGAGGATTCAGCTGCATTAAAAAAACCCCAACCTCTTCCACTGAAGAAAAAATTGAGAGTTAATCTCACAAGTAAGGTTCAGTAAAGTTACTCTATTTTTCACCTGATGTGAACACTCTGCGGATTCATAAAGCACCAGAAAATTGTCTAAGCCACTGCACTAAGCGGGTATGAGTATGTAAAAAAATTGTAGCTGCTACAAGGGAATCATGGTTTTAAAGCTTGCTGCAGGCTTGGGCGCTCAGCTAGGGTCCCTTGTAAAACCCAATAATGAATGGTGAAACATTGCTTGGGCCTGACAGTATCACATCACACTAATATTTAACAAAATTGAGATACAGGAATTATAGCCACAAATGCTATACATGCTGCATCACAGAAATAATTTTCATAATAATCCTTACACTGAACATGCAGAGTTAACCTCATAAAACTTGTAAAAACGCTAAAAGTCATTTAAGTGTTTTTGATTTTTACCTTAGTCAGTTTACGTACTTGTCTTAAAATCTCTCTGATAGTTAGAAATATTTATTATTTTAAGTTGAAAGTTGAGCGACAAAGGGTCACAGGACTTGAGGAACATGACGATAAATTAAAATTGAAATATTTGCAACATATTCACGAGTGCTGGTAGTACCAATTTTCTGGGATTATTTTCCAGATATGGTTTACATACCACACAGCTTGTCCTTCTCCAACTCTCTAACTTTCCTGGGGTTATGTTTTTTGGGAGTTACGTTACTGGGATTATGTTTCAGAGGTGGTTTCCCTACCACATAGCTTTTTCCTCTCTCTAATTTTCCAGTGTCCTTACCCACCTCCCCCCTACCAAACTGTCATCAAACTCTCCTTCACGCCAGTCACTTTTCAGTTCCCCTTAGGATCACACTCCTTCATCACCTTCTTTCTTCTTCATAAGTTTGGACAGTCCATAGAGATTGTTTTCAAAGGAGAGTAAAAGCGCTGGGAAAGCAGCTCCAGCAGAGCTGCCTTTTGCCTCTCCACTCCCTTCTGCAGAAGCAGCCAGCCATTCCACCCTCCCTAAGTGACATTCTGCACACAAACCCATGCCTTTCTCTACTTCTAGGAAGGGCCTGGCAATCAATGTTTGGCTGAGGAAAGCACCACAACAAGTTAAAACCAATATTATGAATGATACCAAGGATTCAAGAACTTGCATCCTGGATATTTAGAAGTGCGGAGATTTATGACTTTTCTATAAAGCTATATTGTGAAGTGACCGGAATACAAGATTTCATTTTAAAAATGGAAAAGCTACCATAACAACTTAGGGAAATCAGTAAAAAAAAAACAGGAACAGTACAACTAACATTTCTGTACTTATACCTTCTTAGAAATAAAAGGCAGGTCTGTTAATGTTTATCAACTTTCATTTTTCTTTTCTTTGAGAAAGATATTGCATTGATTTCTAAATCGTAAGAAAGATTTTTCAATACAGGTTTAGTTCTGATTAATTTTTTCCAGACTGAACAGCAGTAGTGAAATTAATAACAATGCTTCTGATAAACAAACTTTAAAACCTGCCTTTGATTATAGGCAGTTCCAGTGTGAGCAGGTATTGGTAAATAAGCGTAGTGGGTTGACCCTGGCTGGATTCCAGGCACCCACCAGAGCCTCTCCATCACTCCTCTCTGCAACTGGACAGGGGAGAAAAAGTATATGAAGGGTTCATGGTTTGAGATAAGGACTGGGAGAGATCACACACCAAATACTGTCCCGGGCAAAACAGAATTGGGAATATTCGTTGAATCTATTACTAACAAAATGAGAACAGCATAATGAAAAGTAGAATCTTAAAACCATCTTCCCACTACGCCTCCCTCCTTCCCTGCTCTACCTCCTCCCCTGCAGCTGAGCAGAGAGAAGGAGGAGGGAGTTTAAGGTCAGTTCATCACACGTTGTTTCTGCTGCTGCTCAAGGAGAAGAATCCTTCCCCTGCTCCAGAACGGGGTCTCTCCCACAGGAGACAATTTTCCATGAACTTCTCCAGTGTGAGTCCATCCCACAAGCAACAGCTCTCTGCAAGCTGCTCCAACATGGGTCACTCTTCCACAGAGTGCAGTCCTTCAGGCATGGCCTTCTCCAGTGTGGGTGCCCCACAGGGTCCCATGTCCTACCAAGGAACCTGCTCTAGCGTGGGCTCCTCTCTCCAGGGGCCTGCAGGTCCCTGCCAGGAGCCTGCTCCAGCATGGGTCATCATGGGTCTCCAGAGGCTGCAGGTGGATCTCTGTATCCCTGTGGTCCTCCGTGGGCTGCAGGGGCACAGCTGCTTCACCACGGTCTTCACCACAGGCTGCAGAGGAATCCCAGATCCAATGCCTGCAGCACCTCCTGCACCTCCTGCACTGACCTTGGTGTCTGCAGAGTTGTTCCTCTCACATGTTCTCACTCTGCTCTTCTCTCACCGCAATTACAACTGCGCAATAACTTTTTTTCCTTTCTTCTTAAATCTGTTATCACAGAGGTGTTACCACCATTTCTAATTGACCCAGCCTTGGCCAGTGGCACATCCATTTGGAGCCAGCTGGCGTTGGCTCTGCCATTCATGGAGGAAGCTTCCAGCAACTTCTCACAGAAGCCACCCCTGTAGCCTCCCCTCTTCCCCCCACCCCACTACCAAAACCTGGCCACACTAACCCGATATGACATGTATTACAAAGAATAAAATGCTGGCAAAATGATTACAAGTAGGAGGAGGGGATTTCTCAGAAGATTATGACAGGCAGCATTCAGTCCTGATTAAAAGTGTTTTCTTGCTTGTTATTTGCAAATGCCATCATTTCCCTTTGTTTTAGAATCCCATATATTTAAAAAAAAAAAATTAGTAACTTCAGGCTTTTAGCATGGAGACATTGAAGCATATGGTAATCCCAGTCCCAAACACTAAAATGTGCCTGTCTGTGCCAACTCTTAATTACCAGCTCATTAACACTCAGGTGTCAATTGCTGATGGCAAAGGCAGTACTCAGTTGGCCTGGTTTCTGTCATGCACAATGTAATTAAATTGACCTCCGCAAAAGGAGCCCTGTAGTTGCCTGATACCGCTTGGACACCCATTGCCGCACTAATCACAATCGTGTAATTTAGTGAATCACAGAGTGTAATGAGGGAAAGACTCTGGAGAGTACCAAATTGTACTTGCATACGTAATAATGACTTTAAGGACAATTAGGGAAATGGTCGCTGCTCTGTTTTCTTCCAAGCTAATAATGAACTGCAGTAAATACTTGAGTTTCTGCTACTGATTTAAAACTTTAGCTGCTATTTTCTATTTTAAAATAATGGTTAGAAGTAGCTAAAATGTTGAAAAAAGAAAAAAAAATTCTGCTGCTTTTGGTTGGTGTAGAGTTAATTTTCTTCATAGCAGCTGGTATGGGGCTGTGTTTTTGGATTTCTGCTGAGAACAGTGTTGATAATTAATGTGCACATCAAAAATTGGGGTTTTTATAACCCTGGCTCTTCCAGTAAACATCCCAATACTTCCTCTGGAAGCAGTTCTGGGCATACATCTTCTTGGGAGGTTCTGGAAGTGTGGTGGCATCGAGGGGATGGGGGGGTTGTGTGCGTGTCTGTGTGTCCAAGTGTGCCTGGACAAAGCTTCTGAACAAAGCTCCTGAGTAAACTTCCTGAGTTTTGAGGCTGCACAGTGCTGGCTCATGGTGTAGGAAAGAGACTGACATGTAAACACTGCTACTCTTCAGGATCTGTTTCTTAATGACGGTTGCAAAAGCAGCTTGTTTAAATCAAAGTTTAGCCTAAGGTCCAAGCAGTTTACTACAAGGACACAAGGGAATGGCATGAAACTGTCAGGGGAGGTTTAAGCTGTTTCTTCACCCACAGGTGGTGGGGCCCTGGAAGAGATTCCCCAGGGCAGTGATCACAGCACCAAGCCTGACAGAGTTCAAGAAGTGTTTTGAAAATGCTCTCAGGCATTTCAATCACGGTGTGATTCTTGGGGTGCCCTGTGCAAGGCCAAGAACTGGATTTATATGATCCTTGTATGTCACTTCCAACTCAGGATATTCTGTGATTCTATGATCTGTTTGATTTGTATGAATGCAATTACTCAATTTAGCCAAGATTTAAATAATGAAGCTTTCATTGGCCAATAGAGAGCTTCNTTTTTGCAGTAGCTGGGAGGGGCCGTGGCTAGGACCCTGAGGTTAATCTCTACTACCCCACATCATGCACATCGGGCAGGGGGGAGGAGGAAAAGGGTTCCTTTCAGTCAGGCCAGTGGTGAAACGAGTGGTGAGGGTAGCCCTGGGTTCCACGTGGTGAGCAGTCACATGTGAATCATTCACCTCTCTTCTACACTCTGGTATCGTTGTTGTTTCTGTTACGCTTGGTTTTATTTCATTGCTGTTTCAAGTTAATTGTTCTTATTTCAGTCCATGGTCCTTACCTTTTGTGCCTCTACTTCTTCTCTCCATCCCTCCATGGGAGAAGGGAAGGGGGAGCACTGCATTGGGGAATACCATTGCTAAACCATGACAAACTATGAGGGAGTGTCCAAAGCAGGGCTATGGAGATGGTGAAGAGTCTAGAGGGGAAGCCATATGAGGAGCAGCTGAAGTCACTTGGCTTATTCAGCCCGGAGGAGAGGAGGCTGAGGAGACTGCAGAAGAGGAGACCTCATAGCTGTCTACAGCTTCCTGACAAGGGAATGAGGAGGGGCAGGCACTGATCCCCTCTCTCGGTGACCAGTGACAGGACTGTTGCAACCTACCTCTGAGGCAGGGCAGCCAGGTTCGTTGTGAAAGGAGATATCACCAGCCATGGCCCCAGCAATGTGTGGGTGATTGGTGTCTGGGGTTGCGACACTCAGCCTGGGTCCATTTGGGGTGGGGATCAATGTTCACATCAAAATTTGGGGTTTTTATAGCCCTGGTTCTTCCAGTAAACATCCCAATACCTCCTCTGGAAGGAGTTCCGGGCATGCATCTTCTTGGGAGGTTCTGGAAGTGTGGTGGCATCGAGGGGATGGGGGGGTTGTGTGCGTGTCTGTGTGTCCAAGTGTGCCTGGACAAAGCTTCTGAACAAAGCTCCTGAGTAAACTTCCTGAGTTTTGAGGCTGCACAGTGCTGGCTCATGGTGTAGGAAAGAGACTGACATGTAAACACTGCTACTCTTCAGGATCTGTTTCTTAATGACGGTTGCAAAAGCAGCTTGTTTAAATCAAAGTTTAGCCTAAGGTCCAAGCAGTTTACTACAAGGACACAAGGGAATGGCATGAAACTGTCAGGGGAGGTTTAAGCTGTTTCTTCACCCACAGGTGGTGGGGCCCTGGAAGAGATTCCCCAGGGCAGTGATCACAGCACCAAGCCTGACAGAGTTCAAGAAGTGTTTTGAAAATGCTCTCAGGCATTTCAATCACGGTGTGATTCTTGGGGTGCCCTGTGCAAGGCCAAGAACTGGATTTATATGATCCTTGTATGTCACTTCCAACTCAGGATATTCTGTGATTCTATGATCTGTTTGATTTGTATGAATGCAATTACTCAATTTAGCCAAGATTTAAATAATGAAGCTTTCATTGGCCAATAGAGAGCTTCTGAACTCTTCAGAGAACTCTCTGCCTTAGGACTTAAGAAGATGATGCTTTTAAGTTTGAGTTTATTATATTGAAGTTTTTGTGCCTAAATGAAGCCATCAACGTTTGAAGTCTATGTAATCTTGACCTGCTTCTTGGCCAGGTAAGCAGCACTACCAGTCATTTCAGTGCTGCTTCAATTTCAGCTTTCCCTGATACAATTTTCTCTTTCCCTGTATTATTTAGCAGCTAACTGCCATATCCTAATGGGGTCACCTAATGTTGATGTCTAAACTTGAATAAGATCAATCTAGGCTATGACATGCAACAATTCAAACTTGCAAAGTTCCAAAAGGTCAGACACACCTCAGCTTGAGTATTTTGTCTTCATTAGTTCTGAAGGCTAAGAGTCCCCAGACCGATCTCTGTTCTTACACAAGTAGTAAAATTCCGGAATTGATACTTGGTGGAGAAAAGCTCAAATATCCAAACTTTTTTCATCTCTGCTTACCCTCTGCCACCAGGCCATCTTTCCTACACATCTTTTATGAAGTACAACTGAATTTCAGTACCACATAGACTGGGTTCCCACTTCTCGTCGGGCATTTTCCCTTGTAGTCCTTTTTTTGGTTGTCTAAATCCTCCTGACTTTAATAATTAAACTGTTACAAGTGGGTGTCATATGTGCTACTTTTTTTACTAACACTGATAAGTAAAAATCTGATGTCCACACCCAAGTATGGGTAAGAAAGGATATTTTGTTTTTGTACTGATATATTGCATGCATTTCATTAATCAGCAAATCGCACAATATGAAGCAGAATTTTTATGATATATGTAAGTAACTCTTTTATATATACTACAGAATGCCAAATGCATTTTTATGGGGAAATTGGATGGTGTCAATTTGTAATACATGCTGAAATGCAAAAATTCAATACTCTGCTGCAAGTATTTTGCATATAATAAAAATCCACATCTTAGATCTTTCTTTTACACTGATACCAGTGGGATATCCGAGCCCTGGGCTTGTGTATGATTGATTCAGTCGTCACGGGGAATGGTTAAAAAACCACCACCAAAGAGTGCAAGCCATCTGATGAAGAGTTACTGAACTGGGAGAAGAACAAAGGGACTTTTTAGAAAGTAAAAACTTTAGTTCTTTGAGAGTGAAGTAAATAGATTCACTGACAACTTTATGCAAAACAGGTAGAAGGAGCAAAATAATTTCTAGAGATGTTACAAAATCTAAAGAACAGATGAAAGCATTTTGTGTGATGATGTGTTTATTAAAGATTGTGAATTCTGGAGAAGTGATCCATCTAACAAAGAGAAAGAAATGCTGTGCAGAGATTAAGAACAAAAGGGAAGGATCCTTCTTGAAGAGTGGCAGGCCATTAAGGAAAGATACTTCCCAGTGAAGTGCTAACAGATGTAACAGATGAGACTCCATCAGTTGAAAGTTACACAATCTACAAACAAGAGGAATTCAACATTGTTTCATGCATAAGTTCCTACCTGCAAAACAGTGCTCAGCATGGATTGCCTAAATAGGCAGCTAAGGGAGGCAGAAAAATTCACGGTACCCTCCCAGCAGACATCTGTAAATGTGTCTTGTGTTTGTTGAACAAAGAAAGCTTAATGTTGAAATAAAGATGATGGAAATGCTGCAACCATAAATGTGGGAGAAAGGAAGTCAGGCTCTTATAACATTGTCAGGCTCTTATTATAGCATTGAATATATCTGGCACCCTTTGACCTGTGGTTGCTCAGAAATTTTTTTTAAATTATTGCTTGGAGACAATGCCTACCATTATTTAAATAATGAAGCTTTCTCTGGCCAATATAGAGCTTTTGAACTCTTCAGAGAACTCTCTGCCTAAGGACTTAAGACTTCTGATTCCAGCCAGGACAGGGTTAATTTTTGCAGTAGCCCAGAGTGGGGCATGGACAGGAGCCAAAGGATATTCTATGCCACCTGGCATCATTTTCAGGGAACAGGGGAAGAGCTGCCTTACAGTCTGGGGTAGAGGGCTGAGGTTGTTTTTTGTCAGCCTCCACGTGGTATAGTTGTGAACATTTGCATGTGACTCTCTCATCCTCCTTGCACACTTTTATTAATATTGTTGCTGCTACTGTTCATTTTCTTATTTCATTGCTGTTTCCAGTAAATTGTTCTTATCTCAACCCATGATCTTTTCCCTTTGTGCCTCCAGTTCTCCTGTCCATCCTGCTGCAGGGGGAGAGTGAGAGGGATGGCCAGGTGAGAGGGAGAGGGAGCGAGCAGCGCATGATTTGGAGTGGTTTCAGTGGGAGCACTAAATTGGAGAATACCACCTTTAAACTGCCACAACCATGAAGAACTTTTAGACAGCAATTACTTTCAACAGCTGATTTCTTTTTGGGTGTGAGTTGTGAAGGATCCACTCTTCAGCCTGAGTTCAGACCAAGGGACAGTTCCATAGGAATGGCCTGCTCCCCAGTTCATTCAAAGAAAGGTAACCAAACAGAGGCTCCATGCTGAAGTCTCAGCGAATCGAGCTCAACTGTGCTGAAAAGTGGATGGTGTTCTCCCCTAAATAGGAGAGTTGGCTGCAACCTTCTGAAACTGCAAACTTTTGCTTATTGTTGTAGCTATTGTACGACATAAGCACACAAAAACAAACCTAATAAAAATGCCTGGTGTTTAAAAGCATTTTCCATTCAGTTTTTGAGAGGCAGTACACTATACTGATGCAGTCAGAAGCACTGAGATATGTGCAGGGAACTTGCCCCATACTCCTCGAACAACGTTGTTAGTTATTCATTCACCACTGCTACTGTCCATACCACTCCATTTCTACTTTGTTTTGCCTTCTCCCCTTAAGGAAGCAAGCCCTAATCTTTGTCTGTGCATGTTTATCCCCTCCAACACAGACTACCAGACTTTCTGATCATGACAGCTGCTGGTGGTTTAACATACAAATGGCAGCCAGAAATCAGCAAGCCACAGGGTGTCATTTTTTATGCTATTTTATCTTTGATTCTGCCCATTCTGAGGGCAATAAAGAGAAGGATAGTACTGATATAATTCAAGGTGATAAGCAGATCCTTCTGACTTGAATGGGCTTCTTGTGATCTTCCATATTATTTAAGGGTTCAAAGCCTACTGAGGTTTTGATCTTTTAAGAAAGACATTTTCTCCCAATTTAGCTCCTGTGTGTTGAAAAAGTGCAGGGTGAATACAACAGGGTGTTAAAATACAAGATCAGTCATGAGAGGTATTCTTACCAGCATCAAGACAGAACAGTGTCTGTTGCTTTCTTTCTTCTTTGAAAGCCCTAAGGGAACACAAATCTTGGGAATAGGATGGGAGCAGAGAGAGTGATCTTTACTTCTAATAATATAGTCTGGAAGCAGTGTAGTCTGAATGGCTGACAACAAATTGACAAACTTCTGGTATAATCAGCTTATCTCAAGAATGAAGAGTTATTAATTCAGTTACCTTCTTATATTACCTCATTTCTTCTTCCCTAAGTTGTGAGCTCTGTGCTACGACTTTGAGAGGGACAAACCCATACCTCACTTTTAAATTCAGTTTGCATTCATTGATTATTTATGTTTATTCACTCAGCTATAAAATTGTAGTTCTACACAGATATTTGGTATTTTGATTAATATGTCAGTTTTCCCTCTTTACAATGGACCTGTCAGAGCAAGATGTTGACCTGTAGTAGGCTAAGAATCTACGTTTCTGCGTCTTGGCTTATTTAGATGAAACTGGAATTGAAGTAGGATTTTACGTGCATGCTGACAAGTGCACAAAATTCTTTAAATTAATTTCTTTTCATGTGTCTCTCATTATTTTACTTGTTCAAGGTACTTGGTCAGGCCAAGTGTCTCAGAAAGGGGTGGAACTGGGGAAAGAGGGAGAGAGTGACCTGTCATAGGTCTGCAAGGTTTTCCTTTGTAAGAGCTGGCCAAGACCGAGAAAATAAAACAAAGACCTTGAGTAACATTAGTGACAACATATGCACAGGAAATGTTCTTGTTTGATTTATTTGAAACAACTAGTGTTTTGCAATCTAAATATTCTAGTATTTCACGATAACATAACATCAAGGAAATAAAATTATCAAAACAAAACTGCGTCTCAATATGAAATATTCTTTTTCCACCGTGTTTGGAATCTCCCTCTTACAGTGGAGGCATATCGTGCCTCCTTTAGTACAGTCTCTAGGAACAGATTAGGTCAACCTGTATTGGTGATGGCATTCCAAGTGCGGATCCTGCAGCAAGGCAACGGAATTGGGAGCAAAGACTGCCTGGTGTCAGGGTGCTTGGGGGATGGGGGCTCCCCAGGGGTGGCAGGGCAAGGTCTATCCCACTCTCCCAAGCAGAGAGCAGGTGGCCACAGCCCCAGCCCTGGGCATTGAGCACCTCCCTGGGGACAGGACTGGGCCAAGGAACGGATGAAACACTGGCCCATGGGTACAGGTCAGCATCAGGCCTGGGGAGGGGAACCAGGGCGAGAGGCAGCCTCAGTGAGCAAATCCTCTTTTTCTACCAGCAGTTCTGTAAGCCACATTCTTACTTTATGTCTTCTCTGTGTCTTTTCAGTTTATGATGCTGGTGTGCAGGCACTCATTCCAGGGAAACAGCAAAGTATTGTTTCCCTGCTCAACAGGTATGGTAATTTTGTTGTCATCAACAGGATGACTCGGGAAAGACCTTACAGAAAATTTATTCCATTGTCCAGAATCTCTGAACTTTTCAGCATCTGCCGACTAAATACCAGGTAAGACCCTCCCAGAAATGCATTCTCTTGGTGTAGGATTTTTAGACTGCCCGTGCCATCATTATATCCAACTATTTTCTGTTAAGACTTTCATCTACACGACCAGCATGCCAGGGGTTGTTTGTTCTCTTGATCTCTCCCTTTGGCAGGAGAGAAAGCTCTCTGTTATACGCCTACTGCCATTCTCTGCGTCATCTGCAAACACCTACTGAGCAAAACTTTTTTATACAGTACTAAGCACTCACTGGAGAGCAAGCAAACGAGTCTGTATTTAATCAGTGGTAAGCCATGGGAGGTGGCAAGAGTGCCCAGTTCCTGCACCAAGCGGTGTTTAAATGCTCTTGCAGACTGCAACAGTAGAAAAGGAGATAATCCTCCAACTTGCTGTTTAGAAGTTCTTCTAAGCTGGATGTGGATGCAGAAATTACGTGAGATGGAAAGAACTGAACACGTATTTCTCACATCCTGATAAAATATTACAGAAGTCATATCATCTAACCAGGAAATCTTAGGTATCTAGTCCTTAACATCTTAACAAATATCTTAACAAAACAGGATCCCATTTTTTAGGTGTTTGCAGAAAACATGTATTGAACAGAAAACTACCAGACAAAGAAATGCTGACAGAGGCGCTTTTTATGCCATATGATCATAGTATTTGTTTGTAATCTTGGCTACTGAGGACAAATGCTTCTATAATATGATGGGATCTAAACCCAATTTCCTTTTCCCAAGCCTCCCTAATCATCAAATCCAAAAGGATTTAGGCTCTGAGTGTAAAGATGAAGAGCTCTTAATTTTTCTCTTTGAAGCTGTCCCATTTTGAAAAGAATAATTATATATTCTTTTGACAGAGAGACCAAGGGCACCAAATTGCATACTGCTCTCTAGACTGCTAGTTAGCTCATTAACCTGGACGTGGGGAGAGCTCAGTATGGTAGCACCCATGTGATTTTACATTATTTTTTTGCATAATCACTACTGTGGTGTTTTTTTCTCTTATTATTTTGATTTAGGATCTAGGTTCTGTTCCCACCTCTGCAATAAACTGAAGTATGAAGTTTCTCAGCTATGCTTCAGAAAAACAAGGATAGTGATGCAGGCATACGTCCTAACACTGGAGTATATTTTGGTTACTAATAAAGGATATAAAAGCACATAGAGCAGCAGTCAACAAATTTATCTTTAAAAATATATCTTAAAATACCTATCAATAAAAATATCCATCTTTAAGACAAATATTTTTTTTTCAATTTCCATATATTTTCCAGTGCTGACAGTTATATTCGGGATGAGAACATAAGATTTTTTTGATTTTTTTTCCTCCTGAAGCTTTAGATCTGTGAATATTAGCAATGTGTTCACTAAAGCGGTATATTTAACTCTGTGAATGAAGAATTAAACACCTAAAAAGTTTGCATGCAAACTCTATCTCGAGTAAACTGGAAACCAGATAGAAAGGAAACAGGAAAGCAATTTCCCCAGTCCAGTGAATCAGTGCGCAGGCTTCAAATATTTTCAGTTACTGCATTTCATGTCCTTCTTCCTGAGCAGTGGTAGGTCTGGAAATTATTGATATAAAAAAGAAAAACAGTAATTTACTTGATTTTGCCTCATTCTTTTCCTAACTGAGGGGTAGTTCTTAGATCAGACTTTCTAAATAGAACGAAATTTTATTTCTTTAATAGCAAAATTAAATTAATTCCCTGTGTTGTATTATGGGAAGTGACAACAGAAATCAAAGTAGCAAAATTAAACCCAGGAGCCTTAATCACAGTTTCTATATGATAAGGGCTACTTGAACTCCATCTATGATTATAAAGGAAAATTTAAGTTAAACTGGTAGGTATATTACTTGACTATTTATAATGACAGAAAGCCCTCAAAAATAGCTGACATAAATGGTCAAAAGCACAGTGAAGTATCATCCTTTAAAAAGCAGTGTTTGAAGCAGAATATATAATAATATACCTGGAAGGCAGTCTGTAAATTGTTAAATTTTCACAATAGGATGAGGAATGTTCCAGAATGTTCCTGTCCCCAAGGAGGTGCTGGATGCCAGGACCGCCCCCCTTCCCATCCCCTGGAAACAGGTGTAAGAAAAACACGATACCTCACATATATACCTCAGCCATTTTATTTTGACTTAGCTGTGATTGATCTAATGTAAATGTGTACTTCGAGTGCCAAGAAGCAGATTTATTTTTTGTTTTGGGAGTTTTGTCTCCTTGTTTGTTCAATTTTTAACAGATCGTTTCAAGCAGTTCAGTGTGGTTTAATGATATTATTACAAGGTATATTGCATTTTCCCCCTAGATTATATTAATTACCTATCTTTAATTTCCAGCACACTGTGTCTCTTCTCTTTCTTTGTTGACAGCCAGAATATAAATCAAATGGAGCCTCTCTCAAAAACTGAATGGCTGTGAGCTCCAAGGGCATCATTTAGCCTCATCTTCAGGGGCTTGAGCAGGAGAATGTCTGCTTTCATTTTTTTTTTTTTTTCCAGATAGCATAAGCCACAACAAATATATTGCTCTCGTGGTGAAATCTTTCTCTTTTCATGATATTTATGTTTCTGAACAAAACACTACTTAGGTATCAATTAATGTTGTCTCTGAGACTAGGAAGAACAGAGAACGTTCTCTCTCTTTCTCTCTTCCTCTCTTTTTTTTCTTCACACAGGAACAGTGCCACACCACTGCTTTTCCATCAGGATCCCATAATGCTTCAGCCCCAAATTATTCTGATGCCTGGGGAATTACTAGGCAATTTTGATATCAGGCTTCATCTAGGTCTTTTTTTCCGTGTTATTCTCAACAAATGGGAACACCCTCCCTCCACTGAGGTGTACGTGCAAACCATTCAGAGGACTGCTTTTACACTCCAAGTATGTTAGACCAGAAAAGATGATAGAAAACATCTTTCGGCCAAGTCTGAAAGGAGATAATGTTCTTAGGATCTGTTTGTTACCTTCCAGAGCAAAACTCTCTGAAACATCCATGAGGTTGAGGTTGATGTTTTCTTTGCTTGTTTTGCTCATATTTTCAACCAACAACTAGGGCAGTGTAAGAATACTCTGTTCCAATGAATTTTTAGTTGTCTGAACTTCTGCATAATAAAAACATGAATCTGTCTTTTCAGGACTGTATTTCTGTCTTTATCTTAATAGAAAACCTAAACACTTTTATATCACTTAACTTCTTGTGTTATTTTACTTTGAGATGAAATTATCAGAAATGTCTATTTTACACTGACACATAGCCATGTCCAAACTTTCAAATTTCCAAACTGGACTGTGCAGCTTTTTAAAAGCAAAGCTAGTGAAGTTTCCCTTTTTCTGATGTCAAATAATTTTATTGCAGGCTGCTCTTGCTTAAAAATGCATAAAGAAAGAAACGAAAACTTCCTTTTGCTCTCCTTCAGATCACTGCAACTTGGGCCACTGCCTCTAATGGAATTAGGCTCTGATGCATATAAAATACAGCTCAGATTTGCAACACGAATGTTTGGATCCATGACTTCTAAAACTTAAAGTTGGTTTGGTTACATTCCTTTTATCATGTAGTTGTAAGGCTTTGTCATACAATACATTGCTCTCCAGTGCAAATCAAAGATGAGTTATCCAGAATATGCTTCTAAGTTGAGCAACAGATGAACTTTAATCTTTGAAGTGCATGTATTTGAAAGCATTCTTTTTTCCTAAATGTTTGACTTAACTGTTTTTTCCATATTGTATAATATAGATATTTCAGTATATATTTACCTATTGTCTAAGTCTTTCCTCCGCAGGAATGGTAAACATTATCTGAACCCTGTTTGCAGTTTTGGATATCTTCTGCTTGCCTAAAGTGGTTAGCATTTGAGGACACTTTAGTCAGTGCTGCCACAGTGAGCAAGAAAGCTTTAGCACAGTATCTTTCATCTTGACTCAGCAAGATTTCCAGCAGTTGCATTTATACAGTTTTTTGACAGAATGCTTCCTAAGTGAAGCGTTTGCCTTCTGGAGAACTACACCCACAGAGATTTCATTTTTCTTGATGTCTGTCAATATCATGAACTTTATTAACAAATTCAAATTCAAAAACAATTTCAGTTCAAGAAATCTGTCCAAGTTAGTTCTTGCTTATTTCTTACATATGAGGATATCTACAAAAACACAGATGCTCAACAATGGATGGTAATGGCTGTGTATATTTTTTTATATATATATGTATCCATTTCTTAGAGACAAAATAAAATGAAGGAGCTCTTTAAGAAGAATTTGATCTCTGATTGTAGGGATCAGTGCAAAGGATTTGACTCACAGTTTCAGAATTTGTCATAGCACAATATTATAATAAAGTCCTACTGGCTGCCTTTTACATTACTGCAAATAGAATAGAATAAACAGCCTTCTATCCTTTACAGACAACTGATGCCAATTTTTTGCAATCAAATTACAAATAAATAAATGTATATCAAAGATGCTTATTTTGGTCCCTACACCTTTGTATAGGTTTTAATTCACAAGTCCAAATGCCATAAAACTCGAGACTTGAACATGGAACAGTGGCAGGATATGATCGGCTTTCTCCAGGTAAGACACACAAATATTTAACAGCCTTGCAAAATTGCAATTGCAATTTATCAGCCTAGGAAGACTATCTATTTTTCCACCCTTTACCCTGAGGAATGATATTACTCTAAAAAAGAATGAAAAAAACCCTTTCTATGAGCAGGTAACATTTTGGAAGTAAAGAAAAATGAGTTGTGGGCTTGGTTGTAGGTATAACGCATGAAGAAGGGGCTAAATTTAATTATTGAATGCAAAACTCCATTCTACACTAAGGAACAAGTCTAGTTTTGTAGTACCCTAACGTGTTTCTACCCTTCTGTTTACATTTACTGATAGGAGCTGTAAGAAAAAAATCCCGTGGCAACTTCCCAGAATTTGAATTATAGTTATACACACACACACACACACACACACGTATCTCCCCCACAACTATATAGAGGCTATAATGTAGGAATCTTTACAAATTATATTTATCTGTGTATTTTCATTTCATCTAATTTTGCAACAACACTAATGAAAAATTACTACACTTTGTTCCAGTAATTTAAGAATATGTTCATGGAAATACCTTCCCTCAATAGGCATATTAGAAAAAAAAAAACTTTAAAAAATTGGAATTTTATTCCAAGCAGTGAAATGTTTTAGTATTTCAAAGTTTTGGAAGAATCCATCTGGAAGAAACTTAAGTCTGATTTTGAAGAATTTGAATAGGCAAGATGCTTAGAAATCTATTGCTACATATCTAAATCAGGAAAAAAAAAAAAAAAAAAGATTCACAGACTTGGTTCCATATTATCTTTTATAAGACCCTGTCTTCTCTGCTTGAACTCTAATTCACTCCAAAGACAGTTATTCTCACAGGCAGCTTGTTCTATTATGCTCATAAATTGTAAATTTAAACATTAAATATTGCTTCAAAGAACTAATTGAAGGACAGAACATTCTTATCCTTACAGCTGTGCGCAGATTAACTCCTCCAAAGCTTAGCATGCCCCACTAGGAACATAACAGAACAACAGGACTGAGAGCCTTCTCTGTGCTTTTTCTCTGAGGCAAGTTTAGGTACACTTAAATCATCCCTTACAGGTGCTTTTTGAACTGTCCTTGAAAACCCACAATGAAGAAGATTTCAAAACCTTCCTCATCTCGGTTTTATGGGTATCAATCTTTCCCCTTAATATCCGACCTAAATATTTCCTGATTACTTCAGTTCACTGTTGGGTCCGCTACACAAATGAGAGCCCTTCAATATTTGCATCACATGTGCCTAAAGCAAGGGGCAGACACCCAAGCTGATGTTTGAAGGCATTTCCAGACCTGTCCCTGCAGACGGGCACCCAGTAGCGTGATGGAATACATGGGACATGCTGAACAAGGCAAGTTCAATGGGAGGTGGCCTGATGCCCACCAAAACAAAGAAACGGGACAAATCGAGCCTCTGCACTGCCCAGTTTGCCCTTCTCTTGGGACAGCAGCTGTGTGCTGGGTTTTAATGTGTCCCAAGGCTTGTGCCAGCAAAGGTTAGTGCACCAAAATTCACAGTGAGCAAGGGAAATCAGCAAAAGCTACAGCTTCATCTCGAGAGGTCAGGCTGCAGTACTTCAAATCTTCCTTTTCCTTGACAGTTCTGCATCCTACCATGACTCCCTCTAGGACTCTCCCAGTGAACCCAGAAAGATTTCTGTGTATACATGGACCTATGCCAATGGTATTTAATAAAAATAAAAAACATATTAATAAATCTGTATGTATACCACGCTTGATGGAAAGAGTTCAGTTTTGGAAATGAATGACAGGACATGATATGGTTAATATTTTTTTCAGAAAAAAAATGGCATGCAAAATGTGAAGGGGGTTTCATTAAATAGAAACACTTTGGCTGTTCGTGAAATAGAAAGTAAAACCATTTCCTTTCCCTCCCAAAGACCGAAAACAACCATAAATTACAATATATGTCTATATTAAAAAGTTACTTAGAAACAAATTAAAAACAGGTTTAAGAATGGCAAGGACTTTCTTGCTTTAAAAGCAGCAACAAGAATCTAACAGTCTCCTTTAAATGAAGTATTTGTCACAAATTCCATTGCTTTTCTTCATAAAACTAATGAAGCCTGTAGGCAACTAAAAGGTCTGCTACCTATAGCAGGAGGAACATTTCATCGTTGTATTTGCTCAAATCAATAGCTATTGAAGTTGTTTGGGGGATTTTTGGATTGGGTTTTGTATAACATACATTTTTAAAAGGATCTCGTAAAACAATCTGTTGTTATACAAACGTGCTAGATGTGCACATGAAAGTGTTTGATGAGCATATTTTTTTGTTTGGAATATTAAATTAACAACTTCAGGGCCTAGTCCACTAGGTCTACAAAGAACTCATGGAATTTGATCAGGAATGTTGGATTCCCTGTATATATTTGGATCCACAGCAGGATGGTTTTCGTACAGGTGATTTATATATTCCCATCAAATAGAAACTGCCATTATAAAGAAAACAAAAACCCAGAACCAACAAACAAAAAGAAGAAACCCAAACTCTATTGTGACATAGCAGTGGCTTCTCACACATTCATCTCATGGCAGCATTAGTGAGGACAACAGAATTCCTATGTAATGGCATGATCCAAATCCCACTGCAATCAATGAAACATTTTCTCTTGTTTTACTTAATATTGAATCATCAGTAGGAACTGGTTCAAATTTGGCTAGGCATTGGCTGACACCAAGGTGTGCTCTCATTTGCTTTCATTATTTGATGTATTAAGGTACAGTGAGGGGAAAAAATCACAGCACAAAAAAAAAAAGAAAAAAAATTTACTAGATTTTTACATTTAGTAAATGGTACTTAAACTCCATGGACATGAAAGTAGTTTTAAACTTTACCTTTGAAGTTTTACTTTTTTCAATATTTCGTAGAAAAGAAACGCTCTAAGATACTGTTTCAGACCACAGAATTATTACAGAACATAAAGATTATATGCAAGGGCTTAATCCTTTTCCCAACCAAGATGGTGGCCAACACCATTTTAACTCCAATGGGAGAGAGGTCAGCTGAGAATGTGCCATGTTCCTAATTGGAAATCTCCTTTGTGATAAAAGAGTCTGGCATACACTTTGCCTTTGTAATTTGAATTCTATCAACAACTATTCCTAGCCACAAGAGAAATATTTTTAGGCAATATATTTGTATAGTTTCACAAAACTATGTCAAAGAGAGATGTGTGGGTGTTTGTGTGTGTGTGTGTATGTATGCATGTATACATATTTATGAGCTTGGGATGATTTTCTTAAAATACTTAACTTCACTTACATTATATCTTACATTGCAAAATGTACAGACACCCAGTGTTCTTTTTAACAACATATACAGGTGAATTTATAGAGCCTTATAAAAGATTTTGTGATTCCAAATTAAAAATCATAGAAACATAATCAAAATAATGGAGAGTGATTTATACCTCTGATAGTACATAGCGCTCATTCGGGTAATATTGACAGCTGCATCTTTGGCATTGAAAATTCCTTACAACTTTTGAGACAAAATGTTGTTGCTTACAGCTTTTTTTTCTTTTTTTTCTCTAAACAAGAAAAACAGGATTGACCAAAATACGAATTTTGGGGAAGTACTATTAAAGGTTTATTTTATTTTTGTTTTTAGCAAGGATAGCTTAGGAACCCTGAATTATCTTCTCACTTTAGTGTATGGTGTAGACTGTATGAATCCATTTAAAAATCAACTAAGTTGTACCACGTTTTTCGGAAAATTATATATAATATAATATATATATTTTATATTTATTTAGAAGCTTTGAAATAGTACAGTAAACACTTTGCAACACGGTGTATAAACTACAGAAATGTCTTTGATAATTTTGTGGGTCTTCAGATTAACAACATTTTTATGACCCACAGGTGAAAAGAACATGATCACAATCTCTCTTGTAAAGTTGGAATAGTTTGGGGAACACTTGATCACACAAAAATAATATAAAACAGTCAAGTTTAAAACAGTGATATTGCATTTATAATGCACATCTCTTTTATCCGTACGATTGGCTTTTTGTGGTGAATATAAACATCTAAAGGGCTCAGTGACATTTTGGAGAGAGAAAGATATATAGTGCTGTAAACAGGCACACACTGATCAGAGAGGCAAGATCAGTTGCCTCTGAAGTTTCTACAGTTCTACACATTTCAACTCATTTCTCAGGCCTGCTGAGAGCAATTAGGTCCTATTGTTGGCCAGGATGTCTCCAACAGCACACAGATCCTTCAGTTACACAGAACTGGATGGCCAAGATAATGAAGTTGAAAGTTGATGCTTTTTGTTGGTCGACTTTCTTTTGTGCAAATCATGCTGCTTCAGGTAAGTCCTGTAGAAGTGACTAGCATATCCTTTTCCGTGCTGCAGGAGAGAAAAAAAGACACTTCTGAGAGGAACAAAAATAAAATAAAAAAATCAGTCTCCAACAGTTCTTAGGTTTAGGATTTCTTACAGGGTAGAGAAACAATCAAAACCTGTCACAAACTGTCACTGGAAATTCCCATTATAGCAAACAGTTTAATGTTGATTCCATTTTCAGAGAAAGCCTCTTTTTGAGGCTTGATAGCCTGAATACCAAATTTCATAGGCCGTTTTATTATTCTGCGTAACTTGTCATGGCAAATATTCCAATGTGCCTGAACAGAATCAGTATAAGGATAAGGCAAATATTCCGACTTACAGGTTAAGTATTACTGAAATTTCACAGCCTAATTTTTCCCTAGTTCAGCTTGTTTTTTGAAGCAAGATCTAGAATTCCCCCTAAGATTCAGAAGCTGGTTTTCCTTCTCTTTCAAAGTGAATCATTATCCTCATCACCAAATGACCCTTCAGTCTGGTTTGACAGATGAAAAATGGTGCATTAGTGCTACAATTCAAATTTCAGCATTTACTGTCAGGCTGAAAATTAACTCATATTACACGGATGAAGAAGGTCAATGCATTAGCAAAGCCATATCCTAATCCACCAGCTGCAGTAGCTATATTACCTCAAGACACTGGCTACTTTAACTGTAATTGGGAGCAAAAGTAACAAATGAATCGTTCTAGGATTCAGGAAGACGCCAGGTTAAATTCTGATCTCAGTCACACAGTAAAACGACAACCTAACTCACCTGCTCAAGTATTATAATTAGCATCAGCACCATTATTATCAGGTAAAGCTTGTAGTGATAAAATCAGGTGTTACCTTAGCTCCAAATCAACTAAATCCCTACCTGAAATTCAGTCTGTTTCTCTGTATGAAGTTTTACAACTGAAACAAAAAGGAATCTTAACTTTCGAATGAATCTTTGAATCATGTATAGGTTGATGCTTGCACGTTGACACATAAACACATCCAGTCTCCGTTCCATTTAACATGAATATATACATTAGCCATACTTATTTCCTATATATATTCACTAGTAAAGATATGAAATCTAGCTAGTGTATCACAGGGAAGTTAGATTACTTACAGGAAAATGTTATTGTGGGTGTTGTATGTTTGTCTAATCTAGCCTGCCTATGCTACAGGATGCACACAGGAAAATGTGAAAAAACATTTCTGTATTAGCTATCTGTTCAACATAGAGAAAATTGCCAGATGTGTTGTTAAAATTAAAACATCTAATACAGGAGGTTTCCAGTGTTTTGGTTCTGTAGCTAATTAGTAGCAGAATTAGAAAGAATTTTTAAAAGCTTCTGCAAGATGTTTTTTAAACATTGTGTTTAAGATTAATGAGATCAGAACCTTCATGATGTTTTGATGCAGTACGTGATCAGATTAATCCATTTCCTAAATATCTTCAAAAGTATCTTTTTTAATATTACAAGAAACAATCATTCCAATAATAGCAATAAAAATAACAAGACTTATATTGGAGCTTTAAAACTTTTTCCCCAAAGTTCAGTAATAATTTCAGCTCTCTTGTAAATATTTAAGCATAGTCATCCAGATTGATGTCTGCCACTGAGGAACTTGTGCTGCACTACAGACACAGTAGGACTTTGCTGGGAGAAAGATAAACAGAGATGCAGCTGGGGCAATCACTGCTTTTACGCAGCACCACTGCCTCACTCCTGTCTGACACAGTGCCTTGGTGGTGTTGACGTGGCATCATCTTTCAGGTAATACAGAAATTGAGTTACTGCGTGTGGCCTTTTGCCATGTAAATTGGTGCATTTTGATATTTTTAATCTTCAGTTAATATGCTTATGTTACAAAACAATCAGGCCATTTTATAACGATAACTAAGTACTAGGTATTAGGTTGCAGAACTACTGCAACTCTCCCCACCTACAAAAATCGTTGTCCCAAATCTTAAAATATCCTCTGCCAGCACACAAAAAGCATTGGATTTTAAAGGCAACTTTCTTCCTCTGTGTTTGTTTGGCTTTTTTTCTGGTTTTGCACAGAAATTTATGTGCAACCAAATCTCTCCGTGTCTATACCAGTTTCCGTCTTTTTACAGATGGGGAATATAAATCAGAGAGGTTAAATGGAAAGGAGGATGGACTCAACTTAAAAAAGAGAGCAATGAAAATTCTGACATATGTTTCCAGTTCTGTGTGTGTGCATGCATGTGTGTTCATAAATAAACTTTTAAATAAGAAACACTAAGCCTCTCTGTATCACAATTTCTCCATCTGTAAAATGGGAATAATATTGCTTACCTATCTCCTAGAGGTGCAGGAAGGTTTAAATCACTATTCTTTATAATCCACTTTGAGATCCAGAGATGGCAAGTGCTATAGAAATGGAAGTATCAGAGTCAGTGTAAGAGCTGGAACAAGAACACCATAATTTCTGGTGCCTAATATCTCCTCTGAGATCACAGCTCTCTCTTTCATCCCTATTTTATCACCTGTTCCAAACCCTCAAACTAGTACACAGGGAACCTTCAAGTCTGTGTGAGTAGGGTAGTCAGAAAAAAAGGCTTTAATAATACACAGTTCCATAATTCTGATAATGTAATTATACTAATTGTACATATATTCTAATATTATTTGAGGCGAACAAGATGATTAAATATTCGCAAGCATTACAATTAAAATTCTTATGGTACAGGATTTGTGCTGTACTGACTATTGATCCTTCCCTAAACAACAAAGATTTTGAGTGTTACAGTAAGAGTATTTAATGCATAAAATTTATATGGAATAAAATAAAATAAAATAAAATAATAGAATAGAATAGAATAAAACAATAAAATTAAAATAAAATAAAATAAAATAAAATAAAATAAAATAAAATAAAATAAAA
>VZTG01010609.1:287947-318858 GCA_013397845.1 Melanocharis versteri | reverse complement strand
TGTATGTATGCATGTATACATATTTATGAGCTTGGGATGATTTTCTTAAAATACTTAACTTCACTTACATTATATCTTACATTGCAAAATGTACAGACACCCAGTGTTCTTTTTAACAACATATACAGGTGAATTTATAGAGCCTTATAAAAGATTTCGTGATTCCAAATTAAAAATCATAGAAACATAATCAAAATAATGGAGAGTGATTTATACCTCTGATAGTACATAGCGCTCATTCGGGTAATATTGACAGCTGCATCTTTGGCTTTGAAAATTCCTTACAACTTTTGAGACAAAATGTTGTTGCTTACAGCTTTTTTTTTTTTTTTTTCTCTAAACAAGAAAAACAGGATTGACCAAAATACGAATTTTGGGGAAGTACTATTAAAGGTTTATTTTATTTTTGTTTTTAGCAAGGATAGCTTAGGAACCCTGAATTATCTTCTCACTTTAGTGTATGGTGTAGACTGTATGAATCCATTTAAAAATCAACTAAGTTGTACCACGTTTTTCGGAAAATTATATATAATATAATATATATATTTTATATTTATTTAGAAGCTTTGAAATAGTACAGTAAACACTTTGCAACACGGTGTATAAACTACAGAAATGTCTTTGATAATTTTGTGGGTCTTCAGATTAACAACATTTTTATGACCCACAGGTGAAAAGAACATGATCACAATCTCTCTTGTAAAGTTGGAATAGTTTGGGGAACACTTGATCACACAAAAATAATATAAAACAGTCAAGTTTAAAACAGTGATATTGCATTTATAATGCACATCTCTTTTATCCGTACGATTGGCTTTTTGTGGTGAATATAAACATCTAAAGGGCTCAGTGACATTTTGGAGAGAGAAAGATATATAGTGCTGTAAACAGGCACACACTGATCAGAGAGGCAAGATCAGTTGCCTCTGAAGTTTCTACAGTTCTACACATTTCAACTCATTTCTCAGGCCTGCTGAGAGCAATTAGGTCCTATTGTTGGCCAGGATGTCTCCAACAGCACACAGATCCTTCAGTTACACAGAACTGGATGGCCAAGATAATGAAGTTGAAAGTTGATGCTTTTTGTTGGTCGACTTTCTTTTGTGCAAATCATGCTGCTTCAGGTAAGTCCTGTAGAAGTGACTAGCATATCCTTTTCCGTGCTGCAGGAGAGAAAAAAAGACACTTCTGAGAGGAACAAAAATAAAATAAAAAAATCAGTCTCCAACAGTTCTTAGGTTTAGGATTTCTTACAGGGTAGAGAAACAATCAAAACCTGTCACAAACTGTCACTGGAAATTCCCATTATAGCAAACAGTTTAATGTTGATTCCATTTTCAGAGAAAGCCTCTTTTTGAGGCTTGATAGCCTGAATACCAAATTTCATAGGCCGTTTTATTATTCTGCGTAACTTGTCATGGCAAATATTCCAATGTGCCTGAACAGAATCAGTATAAGGATAAGGCAAATATTCCGACTTACAGGTTAAGTATTACTGAAATTTCACAGCCTAATTTTTCCCTAGTTCAGCTTGTTTTTTGAAGCAAGATCTAGAATTCCCCCTAAGATTCAGAAGCTGGTTTTCCTTCTCTTTCAAAGTGAATCATTATCCTCATCACCAAATGACCCTTCAGTCTGGTTTGACAGATGAAAAATGGTGCATTAGTGCTACAATTCAAATTTCAGCATTTACTGTCAGGCTGAAAATTAACTCATATTACACGGATGAAGAAGGTCAATGCATTAGCAAAGCCATATCCTAATCCACCAGCTGCAGTAGCTATATTACCTCAAGACACTGGCTACTTTAACTGTAATTGGGAGCAAAAGTAACAAATGAATCGTTCTAGGATTCAGGAAGACGCCAGGTTAAATTCTGATCTCAGTCACACAGTAAAACGACAACCTAACTCACCTGCTCAAGTATTATAATTAGCATCAGCACCATTATTATCTGGTCAAGCTTGTAGTGATAAAATCAGGTGTTACCTTAGCTCCAAATCAACTAAATCCCTACCTGAAATTCAGTCTGTTTCTCTGCATGAAGTTTTACAACTGAAACAAAAAGGAATCTTAACTTTCGAATGAATCTTTGAATCATGTATAGGTTGATGCTTGCACGTTGACACATAAACACATCCAGTCTCCGTTCCATTTAACATGAATATATACATTAGCCATACTTATTTCCTATATATATTCACTAGTAAAGATATGAAATCTAGCTAGTGTATCACAGGGAAGTTAGATTACTTACAGGAAAATGTTACTGTGGGTGTTGTATGTTTGTCTAATCTAGCCTGCCTATGCTACAGGATGCACACAGGAAAATGTGAAAAAACATTTCTGTATTAGCTATCTGTTCAACATAGAGAAAATTGCCAGATGTGTTGTTAAAATTAAAACATCTAGTACAGGAGGTTTCTAATGTTTTGGTTCTGTAGCTAATTAGTAGCAGAATTAGAAAGAATTTTTAAAAGCTTCTGCAAGATGTTTTTTAAACATTGTGTTTAAGATTAATGAGATCAGAACCTTCATGATGTTTTGATGCAGTACGTGATCAGATTAATCCATTTCCTAAATATCTTCAAAAGTATCTTTTTTAATATTACAAGAAACAATCATTCCAATAATAGCAATAAAAATAACAAGACTTATATTGGATCATTAAAACTTTTTCCCCAAAGTTCAGTAATAATTTCAGTTCTCTTGTAAACATTTAAGCATAGTCATCCAGATTGATGTCTGCCACTGAGGAACTTGTGCTGCACTACAGACACAGTAGGACTTTGCTGGGAGAAAGATAAACAGAGATGCAGCTGGGGCAATCACTGCTTTTACGCAGCACCACTGCCTCACTCCTGTCTGACACAGTGCCTTGGTGGTGTTGACGTGGCATCATCTTTCAGGTAATACAGAAATTGAGTTACTGCGTGTGGCCTTTTGCCATGTAAATTGGTGCATTTTGATATTTTTAATCTTCAGTTAATATGCTTATGTTACAAAACAATCAGGCCATTTTATAACGATAACTAAGTACTAGGTATTAGGTTGCAGAACTACTGCAACTCTCCCCACCTACAAAAATCGTTGTCCCAAATCTTAAAATATCCTCTGCCAGCACACAAAAAGCATTGGATTTTAAAGGCAACTTTCTTCCTCTGTGTTTGTTTGGCTTTTTTTCTGGTTTTGCACAGAAATTTATGTGCAACCAAATCTCTCCGTGTCTATACCAGTTTCCGTCTTTTTACAGATGGGGAATATAAATCAGAGAGGTTAAATGGAAAGGAGGATGGACTCAACTTAAAAAAGAGAGCAATGAAAATTCTGACATATGTTTCCAGTTCTGTGTGTGTGCATGCATGTGTGTTCATAAATAAACTTTTAAATAAGAAACACTAAGCCTCTCTGTATCACAATTTCTCCATCTGTAAAATGGGAATAATATTGCTTACCTATCTCCTAGAGGTGCAGGAAGGTTTAAATCACTATTCTTTATAATCCACTTTGAGATCCAGAGATGGCAAGTGCTATAGAAATGGAAGTATCAGAGTCAGTGTAAGAGCTGGAACAAGAACACCATAATTTCTGGTGCCTAATATCTCCTCTGAGATCACAGCTCTCTCTTTCATCCCTATTTTATCACCTGTTCCAAACCCTCAAACTAGTACACAGGGAACCTTCAAGTCTGTGTGAGTAGGGTAGTCAGAAAAAAAGGCTTTAATAATACACAGTTCCATAATTCTGATAATGTAATTATACTAATTGTACATATATTCTAATATTATTTGAGGCGAACAAGATGATTAAATATTCGCAAGCATTACAATTAAAATTCTTATGGTACAGGATTTGTGCTGTACTGACTATTGATCCTTCCCTAAACAACAAAGATTTTGAGTGTTACAGTAAGAGTATTTAATGCATAAAATTTATATGGAATAAAATAAAATTAAAATAAAATAAAATAAAATAAAATAAAATAAAATAATAAAATAAAACAATTAAAATAAAATAAAATAAAATAAAATAAAATAAAATAAAATAAAATAAAAAGACCTGGCAAAAATATATTAAGATTCATTTGTTGCTCAATACACCCTAGCAAGCCTCCCATCCACAGTGAGCTAGTTCTGCGTAGACTGATAAGAGAAGACATGTAAAGACATCAGTGTCAGTTGAACAGAAAAATAAATGAAAAACACTAACATAACAAACAGGAAAGAGAAAGCAAAGTATGCAGTGATTATTCCTAGCTCATGGATCAGAAATGAACAGAAAATACTGTAAAGCCTTTGTCTCTTTAATAAATCTTCCTTTCACCCTGTTGAGAATCATCCTATTGCATTCAAACTTGATGTCGGATTACTACGTTATAACTATGAGTACAGGCAGGAGCATTTCCTCTTTTGGCAAAGCCTAGAAGGGATTGTCTGTGCTTGGAACACCTTCAAACTCTCCAAATCAAATTTTGCTCCTGCTTTTTCAGTGGTAGCTAATCTTGCAGGAACAGAGAAAGGGCCCAGTGCTTCCCTCCACAGCTGGCAACCCAAGCAGAGAAAGAAAACACATCCTATACCTTTTATAACGACTGTCACTTTCCCTCTGGACTATATTTAAGAGCTCCATAAACTCCTGCAGCATTACTTCTGCTCTTAACAGAACAACTGCTGAGTCCCCCCAGAAATGCCAACAGCCTAAAGATCCAAAGGAACTGCTAGATGATAAAATTTCCAAAGAATATCAAATGCCAGGCATGCTGTTGCTGTTACAGATATACTCCTGACCCCCCATCACTTAGGAGAAAGATGATCTAAACCCCTTTCTTTTAAATCCAAAACCTCTGCAACAGGAGAACAGGGGTAAAACCAGTATGTAAACTCTTCTCTTGTTTCAGATCTACATTCTTTAATTTCAGACAATATCCAAGTGATATTTTTCTTCACATAGGCTTTCACATATGGGCTTTTATGCAAACACTCAGCTCACTGTCTTCTCTTGTGGATTCCCTGTACAAACTGTGTGCCTCACCATGCCCCCCAGATCAAGCGTTCCCCACAGAGCACAGCAAATGATGAAGGAACACGGGAGGCTCTGACTTCCTGCATTTCACTCAGAAACAGCCCAGCTATTCTGGCTTCACTTGCAGAGAGCAATAATTTAAAAAGGAGTTAATTACCTCATATGCATTACGGCAAGGTTGGTTTTAAATTTGCATTGTTAATTTTAACTGTCCTTATATTTTGATAGTTTGCCTTCCAGTCTACATGCTAACCGTAGCAGATGAAACATGGCTCTTCACTGAGTCCCATTAGCTTCACCAGAGCCAGAAATGGATAATTCCAGTGACCAACCAACCAGACTGCAAGTCCAGCATTCCTCCTCCAACTCAGCCCAAGCAAATAGAGACCAAGACCTAAGCAGTGGTGGAATGTATTCTGTGTGAAATAACCTGGCTGTTCCAGTTAGCTTGGAGTTCAAGTTCAGATATCAGCAACTATGTTTTTTGGAAAGAGGTCAACAAGTGAACGGGAATGCAGAGTAAACTACCATAGCTCCCTCACCCTTCGTAGTGGTGCATCCAGGTAAAGGGTGAGACACACGGCTGGGGCTGGGGCTGGGGGATGTAGGATGGGGATTACTCTGCTGCCACCCATGTTCTGTGGATAAAAAAGCATTCCAGTCACTGCAGGTGTCAATTCAGTATATCTTGCAATCCATAAAGTCTTTTTTTTGCCTTTTAAAAATGATCTATTACTTAAAGACGTTTCCTTAAGCATTGCTAATAATCTTTTATAAATATTCCATTAATGGCATTATAAAAAGAGAGTGTCTTATCCAGTCCAATAAACTTTGGTACACAAATATAAAAATAGCATTTTGCTCATATATCTTTTCCTCATGAATTAGTTTAAGGGAAACTTTTTTTCTTTTCTTTCAAGGCTCTAGTGAAGAGATTTTGTGCTTCAAATCTATATATTCTGTAGAGAACACTTGGATAAAACACCTTGCATTCCAGACACTCACGTTTCATTTCACACAATTAATGTGGGTTTTTAACTCTGCATTATATCAAATAGTTGGGGAAAAAAAAGACAAAAAAAGGGAAGATGGAACATACTTACTTTTGCACTTGAAAATATAGATAAATAATTAGATAAGATCAACTCTCCCCTAATGTCAATGAGTCTGTTGGCTTTGGTGATCACTCTTCGTGTGCTTTATGTGTCTGCAGGGTCCTGAAGGCCACTAAATGTGTTAGGTGAGAGTGAGACCACATTCAGCCTGTCAAATTCTGGCATGTGACAAGACAGGGAAGGCAGGAGAAGCTCATGCATGCAAACCTGTCAGTTGCCCCAGGGTAGAATTTGCCCCTAATAACGATATGGCATTCAGTATGGCTGAAATGTTCCTTCTGGCATCTGCAAAATCCAAGATATAAATATTGTTTCTAAAATAAACCAACAGCATTTGGACTGATGGGTACAATTACCCAGATTTCATGTGAAACAAGAAAACCAATTGTGAGCACCAGGTCTTCAGGCTGTGAATAAATTAGAGTAGGCCCAAATGCAAAAGTTTTTATTGCTGCACTGAAACTTTTCTGCAAACAGGCTTGATTTTAGCTAAATAAATAATCTCCACAGGCCATTAAAATCCTTCCTTGCTTTGAGAGTATATCTTTACTTCTGGAATAAATATGATTATGCAAAAAACCTCCTGCCTTTTGTATAAAGAAAACTATGTAACCACGTACATTGTGCTTTTCTTTCTCCTTTCATTAAGTGCAAACATTTCCATGTCTATATTCATTTAAATCAGCTCAAGAAAAAAGGATTCCCAACCATGCCAAAATTTGACAGTGCTGTATACTGCACTGACCATGATGCAGTAAACCTGACAAATAGTGTTATCTACTCCAAGAAAAGGGGGAAAGAGGTTTGTCCTTTGCACTTAGTACAAAACTGCCACTTTTCAATTGTGAACATCATGTTCTAGACCAACAACAGATTATCCCTATTTTTTGGAAAAAAAAAAAAAAATCAAGTTGCTGACTTACACAAATTCCCACTTCTTTTAGCTTTATTTTGAGATTGGAAAATACATGCTGAAAGGTATTTAAGTATTTTCGATGTTTGGAACATGCAACTACTTTCATATGGCAAGTGAGATGCCTGCTACGAATGCTGACACATCATGACAGCCGCTGAAATAATGTTTCTCTGGTGTTACTGGGTGCTCTGAGATTTATATGCTACCTGGACTTAGCTAATCCTCTGGAAAAGAAAAAAAAAAAGAAAGAAAAAGAAAAAACACTTTTCAGTTCTTAAGAACAACTACCCAAGTCCCGATTCATTTAAGCAGTGACCTTAATCAACATGTGCTTTACATCAAGCACATGACTAAGAAAGATTGTCTTTTGAATCAAGCCCTGGATTTTGTCATCAATGTTCTGCTGCACACAAGATACTTTTATGTGCATTTGATTTTCTGTTCTAAATGCAGAGAATTTTCTTTTCCACCCCCAGCAACAGCCCAGCGGCATAGTAGATGTCAGATTTGATTTATCTCTGGTTCTGATTATTTACTACCAAAACAATGCTTTTTAGTTACTACAACTCAGCAGAGAGAAGTACTAAGATATATTCTATAATGTACCATAAAAATACAAAAGACTATTTTTCCACAAGATACAGTGGGAATAAAGCTTCTTTGTCTTTCTGTACTATTATAACCATATTATCTACCTGAAAGCACTAAAGATAGTACATGGCATCACCATTAAAGTCAGAGAACCATGGAATATTTAAATTTGCAAGAGTTCTTATAATTATGTTCTGTGTTAAGACCTATTAAATAACTCCTAAATTACTCCTGATGTATGTCAAACTTACAGCACAGAGCATATTCCCTAAGAATATTTCCAAATTCTTCATCAACAACTTATTCTAATTGCATACATGTTCTCGTAACAAATTCACATTCCTTGCAATTCACTGTAAGCTAATAATTTTGGTATTACCCTTAGTAAAACCAATATTTGATTCTTTTCTTTAATTTTTTTTATAAAAATTGCTTATATGTTTGTGTGCAAAACTAATTTCTTCTCCTCAATCTTCTTCTCCTTTTTCTCTCTTTGATTTTGTTCATTTTTTTTTTCAAAATTCACCATTTTTATTGCATTCTTACAAAATCTGCAGTACATATTTCTTTAAGCTGACAAGCCTGAAAATGAACATTTCAGTCTGAGGGTTAACCAATGCAGAATACACTAAAGGCCAGCTGCAATGTGACTTAAAATTTTCAGTGCCCTGGGGAGAAGAGGAGGGATATGAGCCATTCCTCCTAAATTGCTCATAAGTGCCTCAGTTCCCTGTAGATTCACAGGAGAAGCAGACATGTAGATCACCATTTGGTGGCCTTCAGAGGTGTCTAAATTATTCATACAGGATTTGGCCTGAAATAATTAAATTTACTTGTTCTTACATGAGGTAACATGCATTACAGCATTACATCAGCATCACGCTGTGAATTCCTACCCAATTTATCTTTGCCATGATGTTTTTTCCAACACGCCTCTCTCCTAGCATGGATTAGCTGGCATTAGGACCTGACAGGTATGTTCCCACTCTTTTTCTGAATGTTTTATTTTCTGTTTCTAAAGCACACTTCTTGTCATGAGCAGCCCACACTCTGATTTCAGGGAGTCTTTCCCAGTTTACCAAGGTAACACACTTAAGTGTATCAAAGGCCTCTCACAAGCCTTTCAAAACTTCTCTTTTTCAAAAACTCATATTGGATTGTTTCTATCCATAAATGAAATTTTCCCATCACCATTCTTTGTCACTTAAGACTTCCAGGATGGAACCATTTATATCCATATTATTAAAATTTCTCAGCCATATCAAGCAATAAATGGGGGCCACAGTGTGTGATCATATTCCATCTGCTTTCAGGAGTGGTCCCTGGCACCACGTCCCAGACTTGTTAGGGAAAAAAGCTGGTTGACACAGGCTAAAGACAGGCCAGAGAGTGTGAGAGTACAGACCATGACATTCCAGTGATGGAAAGGATCCTGTTTAATTCATTAGAGTAGCCATAAAGAATAGTGGAAGTACAAAGCACACAGTCCTTTATCTCAAGTAGAGCAGAAAAAAGTTATTACTGCATCTCATTTGTGAGGTAGAACTTTTTTAGATCTCAATTCCTATCAATACGCACAGCTGTGTGCAGCTCCATTCAATTGTCATCTAAATTCCAATTGAGCATAGATGGATGTTAAATTAAAGCCCAAACAGTCAACCAAAAAAGTCACAAAGTGACAGAATTTTACTCTGACAAAAGATGAATTCACAATATCAGCATCTATAAAATTCCTTATGAATAAAGAAAGGTTGCATTCAAGCAGTTTTATAATGGATCTTTTTCCAGGGCTGAATGCAGCCATGATGCTGAAGGTGAAAAGATAAAGTCAGAAGACTCAGGTCACTTGCAAAAACAGGAGTCTGTCATCCCTGTACTTCTTTGGGGAATCTACTCTGTATTCTTTATTTTTCCTTTCTAATCCACATTACTTCTGATGAGCTGTAAAAATGTCATATAAAATAACACCATTTACACATATGAAATAGGTTCATGAGTATGCAAGAAATGCAGATTTACTCTTGCAACTCATACGTGCATGTGATTTTCAGGCTGAAAATTTCAGTTCTGAAAATTTGCTTCTCTGTGTCCACTCTATTTTCTTCAACCAATAAAGACCATTATCCTAACAAAGAAAGAAATCAAATTACCTTAGAAGAGTTTGGATTTTCAGTGAACCCACATTGTATTTAGTTGTTCCAACATTTCATTAGGTATTGAAGTTAAAAATTATATTTCAATTGTATCTCCTACTTCCTCTCCAAAAAGGTGCCCAGTACCTAATCTTTCACTTTTCTGACCTCGCCATATTATATTTCTACAACAAAATATATTCACAGCTACTTCCCATCAGCAGTCATCAGACCACTAGCACGGAAATGCGGATTCTCAGTGGTTAATGCACAAATAGAGCTGTTTACAGGCTTGCCAGATAAACAGCAACACCGATCCCTACAGCGTGCTTATCCAAACATGATAAACAGGTGCACTTCCCTCTCTTACTGGCTACTTGTTGCATTCTTTAAATGGTTTCCCCTATTTTTCTTCTTAGGTCAAGGCAAGTAAAAGCAAGAAAAAGGAAAGGAAACCCTCTAAAATTAAAGCAGTGGACATGACTGTGGAAAATCACAGCTATTGTGTACAGCAAAAGACCCAAAGCAAGTAAAATTGCCTGTGCCCTGCAGGCCAAGGAGTTCCTTGGACAGAGGCACGCAGAGACTTTGCTGCACACGGGCCCAAGATCAGGCATACATTCAGCCCTCCAGCTCCTGACTGTCACAGTAAGGAGGTTTGTGCCTTGAACAACAGCATTTATCTATAATGAATAGAATTTTCCTATCAAAAATAAATAACTTCAGTGCCTTTGAAAATTTTAACTGCAAACATCACCCAGAGAGACTCATGTCCCTAAGTGGCTAAGTTACTTTTGTCATAGGATTTAAATTTACAGGACAAGAGGCATTTTGGAATTTTAAACCAGCATAATAACACAGTAATCTTAAAAATTACTCTAAAGTTTCAAACAATCTTTCTGCTGGGTTTTTTTGTCTTCTTCATACTCCACTGGTAGGAACACAGAAAATGGTATCTCATAATTTAAAAAGACAGATCTCCACAGATGGTATATGCACAGCACACATAAGCACTCCCAAAATTGACCTAAATGAATAAATATAGCACCAGTCTGAGAGAGCTAAGATACACGAGACTTCTATGCATTCCAGTCAGAACTGGCAAATACAGACTTTTACAGCTACTAGAGGGGAAAAAAGCAGTTGAAATTATATATTTTTAAGACTAACTAAAAGCATAATTTTCTTTCAAAGAAAACTTACTCTTTTTTTTTTAATTTTTCAGTTGTTTTCTTGCACTGTAGCTGGAAAAAGCTCTAGAGTCATCTAAGATAAAAGATGTTATGTAAACCTGAAGATGGGCCCAATTTTTAATCAGTATTTTGTACAGTGCTGGGCCCTGTTAATCTGTCCAAGACCACAGTTACACAAACAGATTGAAGCGAATAGTATTCAAGAGCTATCACCTGTGCTTTAAAATTAAAAGAAGAGTGCTTATTTCACTTTCTTATATTATATTCATTATTTCCATAAAAATTGATTAAAAGAATGTAATTTATAGGTTTTATTGGTCTACAGCCAAGTTATCTTTGCATATTTATACATTCTTTTCTAATTTGGCTTTCTGAACTATCCATTTCCTTTCTATTGCTGTGATAATGCTCTGTAACTGTTCTTCCCCTTGAGCAGGAGCTGCAAGAGGAATACATTCTGAAGAAGAATGCAAACCAGTCGTGAATGTAAGATAAAAATACCTTTCAGAAGTTATGCAATAAACACTGAACAGTTGAATCATCAGAAGTGGTTTATTCAAGATCATAAAGAACCTACTATTATGAGTAAAAAAACATCACAGTCTTGCTCTCCCTCAATTATATTTTAATTAGCACACATGTTTAAGTTCTATTTCAGGTGTAGGAGGTTTTCTGTAGGATGCATTTACCTAACAGAGATGATGTATCTGAAGTGGCAAACTTGAGGCATAAGCAAATAAATCTCAGCATTTGAAATACAGCAAAAAAGGGAATACTCTACCAGACTTTTTAGAAAAGAAAAGGTTTCCCATTAGGTTTCTTGGCATTATTGCTAATGAATGATCACCTTTCAACTCAGCCTCCATTTCTGCTGAGAAATTTTGCACATGCAAAGTCATTCTCATCTGTGCAGAAATCAGAGCTGTAGCCTGTCCCAGGGATAAATCCCTGAATCGAAGTCAGGAGTTTCACCCTGTGCAGGGTATCCACATCATTTTAACGTTCTTTTTGAGCACCAAACTGTACTGTTCACAAAGGAGCAACTCTTCAACTGTGCACATATAACTTGTTTATTCATGCCAATAAAAATTTTGTTTCAGTGCAACTTTTTTTTAACCCAGCATTATGATGTTTTCTTCTTAGACCAAGAACTGTGATATGTACATGCAATTTATTGGTGCTAATTTCTTTAGTTTTACTTCTGTGCCTTTTATTTCAAGTCCGTGTGAAAATGACAAATTGAATTAAAAAACTACTAATGAAGGGATCAGACAGCTCACAAATATATACCTGATTTGTACTAGAAATCACGTAGGCTAATTTCAAAAGCAAAAATGTAGACAGGCCTAATTTTTAAAAATTAATCAAGTGTCCCATTCAAAATAGCTGTTATTGATGTTTATGTAAATGGAATACTATTATGTCCATCACAGCTGTGATAAAACTACCCAAATAATTTCCAAAAATGAGATGTAACTAAACAAATAAAAAACTAAAGAAAATGCTTCTTCCTTCATATTGACTGTACCAAAGTGTTATTTATTGCTCTTTTTTTTTTTTGAAAGTTGTTTCAAGACAGTGAAGACTTCTTGCTTAAAACATCTTTTCAAATATTTATGTTAAACATCAGCAGAAAATGTTGTGTTACAAATCCTGGCATACAGAATTGGGCCTTTATGATCCTAACTAGATCAAAATACACAATAAATATTTACATGCACTTTTTTTATTCCTTTGGAAAACAATCAAAGGATTGTGAGGCACTTCTTGTCCTGGTATAAATACGTGAAGATTTTTCTCCTCTAGGTCATTTATCCTAGCCTAATTCAGGGAGATGGATAATGACTGTAAGTTAAAGTGTGCTTTGTGCTAGCTCTGTGGTAGATTATTTTAAATAAATTAACGGTCCACTTATTAAACATTCCACTGTGAAAAGGTTTTTGAAAACCTTTTAATTTCATTTGTAAACCAACTTGACTTGGATAGATCAGGTTGAGCAGGTGACAAATATTTTGCAGAACGAAACTGTCAGATTTCACGTGCACTTTCACAGAAACACAGGGACTTGTGCTGGGACCAAATCGTGCTCAGACCTTCGTGGTACCTCTGCTGCAGAGGGAGTCAGTGGTGATCCAGCCAAAGAAGCACAAAGAGCCATGGGATGAGGCCAAACTTACATTTAATTTCTTTGGATGACACTAACACATCTCATCCAAATCCTCTGACTCTGCAAGCCCAGAAATATGAGCATCTATCAAAGGGAGTGGTGATGTTTAGAAACCATGCCACACAAATCAAAATGTCCAAAGAAAGGGATTTTTTCCCCTCTCCAATTCACCTTGCTTAGACACCAGCTCTTTGGGTAAGAGACCAGCTTTATTATCCTCTATGTCCTACCTAACATGATAAAATCCCGATTCATACATAGAATATGTTGTTGGTGTTGGCAATAATTGCCACGATAATGATACTGTTTCATCAGTGAGGATGAAAATGCTTGAGCACATGTAGAAAATGTTGCAGAGCTAACCAGGGGGCTACTTTAGAACACAATTATTATTCTAGACTGTCTCCTTGTATAAACACTGTTATTTCATGCAGGAAATTGTGCACTTATGTAGTTTATTTTAACCTGCTTTCAAAGTAGATTAAGCATTGCCAAAGTAATTTTTTTTAGAGCAAAATAAGCATTTTTACATAGAAAGCAAAGGTTTTATGTCAATTTTTGACTGGTTTTGTATATTGAAAAAATCTTAACCTTTTAATAGGAAGAAAAATTATTCTATCACTAATGTCAGTATGAAACTTCAGGAAAGCTCTAAAGCATTATAAAAGAATTGCCCATTCTAGAATGAACCAAAATTATATTTAAAAAAATGAAAGCCATTTCTTATCGATTATAGACCAAAATACTCCTGAGGTAGATTTAGTGATGCTGTTTCCCCTGCTACCATCTCGGGACCTGGTTCAAAGTATTAGAAATAGAGCAGAGTCAGGCTGATCAGGTATTCATTGTGAAGATACTCTCTGTTATACATCCTACAGAATCTGGTCCAACAGAGTTTGATTCTTGGATTAGGGGTTTTGGTAACTATAGTAATATTATTTATAAAGATGATGGCTAATATAACCACCACTGAATGAAAAATTAGCTGGAAATGGTTAGAATTGAAAACATAGGAATTCTTTAAAAGCTACATTTTGTTTTCCTCACTAATGTTATTTCACTTATTTTCTCCAGTCAAGTTCAGAATTTCTTTCATGTTTTATGAACATTTAAGTCATTATGAAAATTTCTTAGCTGTCTGCAGAAATGCAGTATTCAAACCACATGGATGAATATGAAGTAGTAAGTGTTAGTTACATAGTAAGAAGAGCACGTAAGTTAGGAGAATCCTGGAGTCACTCTATGAGAAAACTATTTCAAACATTCTACAATTTAGTGATCCCATCACAATTTTACAACTTGTACTCATAGCAGTTACATAAAACTTACATGAAAAAATATATTCTTCGAAATATATTATTCAAGTATGTAAAAATCTACTTACAGTATATTTTGCTCAGAATAATACATAGAATATGTATGTTTATGTGGAAATTGGTGTATAAGTCAAATGGCTTAGACCAGCAAGGTGAAAATTTGATGATGGAACAAAAAGAAACTGTCAGGTATGAGGATTTCTATATTTTTCTACATCATAATTTGTAATATAGCTTATCCAAGCAGTGATCTAAACTTCCAACCACAAAGAACCAAATACCCAAATGCCCACTATATTAAGCCTTCTGTTTCAATCATGCTGCACAAGTTCAACAGGTTACTGCAATTTGTGTCAAGTTGGTATCATTTTATCAAATATGTATGATCTGACCAGCTCGTGACCCTGTTGCCCTTCAGCTGTTTTGCTGCCTTGCTGATCTCTTGCTATTAAGCCCAGCAAACAAACGCATGCAATTTACCTTCTCAGCTCTCATGCAGCCTCCACCTCCCGTCCCTATCACAGCTTGTCTACGTTAATTAGTACTAAGCTTTTGATATGACTTTGCACGGAGTTATTTTCAGTATTGTTGCCCCTATGCCATGTGTTTCTATGGAATGAATAGGCTGTCTAGAGGAACATAGTGACACGATCTGTGTAGGGGTTTTGTAGCACTTTTCTAGTGTATTTTCAATTCAATTCCTTTTTACAGCCTGGTATTTTATTTCCTTCTTGCTGGCTTTGTGCATTGTGGGAAACTTCTCAGGGACTTATTCCATGGTCTTTTTTTCTCAGGATGAATTCAAATTTCTCACGATAATATACATCACCTTCTTCATTTGTCTTTTCTAAGGCTCTGCACTGAATGTACCCATTGGAACGCAGTGCAGGAATCCCAGAGCAGACACACTCCTATGGCACTGTGAAAGCTCCACGCAGAGCTACCAGATACCCTTTGGAGCCACTGGCTCGGGGCACAGCTCCAGGGAGTGAGCTCCTCAGCTATCCCAGTGTGCTGACACGGCTCTGCAGCTTTGCCTTCCAGAGCCAGGTACCTCGGAAGCAGACGAGGTCTGCCCACGCTTCAGGGCACATCAGGGGCATGTGCTGCTCGAGACCCAGTGGAGCCAAACCCCTTCGTGTCATCTGCAAACACTGCCCCCTTTTTCTGATTGCTGTTTCTAGATAATGGGGGTTTTTTAAACTCCGTGGATTTCCGCATAAACGCTTGGGGAACTCTGCTTCTGCTGAAATGTTCCATTTATCCTTATGATTTTTTCCTCTTAGGCGCAGAGTCTGGTAATGCTTTGCCCTGTGACAACACTCGATTACTTTAGGAGCTTCTTCTACACAGAGGCTTTGCTAAAGGGATTTTTTGACAGTTCAAATACACTCTATTGATTAATTCTCACCCGCTCTATCAAAATTCTAATAGATTGACAATCTTTCTGTGTTACCTTCCTGGTCAGATGCCAGCTACCTTGTTCCTAAAACCCCTAAATTACAAACGTATGTCCTACGCTGAGGCTTCTCACTGGTCTCTAATTTACAAGGTTTTCTAGTACATTTTTCAGTGTTAAACACAACTTCTGATATTCTTTGGCTACTAGCTCTTGTTAGAAGCCGAAAATTAAAGAAACACATAACCCACTGACTCCTTTCTATTTGTTTTAGCCAATTTTTCAACAACATCCTATTCCATTTCTCACATGTCTATTTAAAATGGTTACCTGGGATGGGTGACTTCCTAGATATGCCTGCCTTTCTCTGTCCCTCCTCAGATAAATACAAATGCAAAGAAACAATTTAGAATCTCTGCCACATCCTTGTCCTCACTAACTGCAGCTCAAGAGACCCACCAATTCTCTCCTAGCTTACTACACCTGACATCTTAAAACTTGTCTATATTGTTTGCATGCCTTTGGCTATTTGCTCTAAGGCATTCCTTTTTATGTTCACTAATTACTGCCCTAAAACTCACTTGCTGGAATTTATGCTCTTTTCTGACCATTTGGTTTAGAATTTTTCTTTTTTTTTTTTTTTTCAGACACCTATTAAGTACAAATAGTTTTAACATTCTGCAATACACTTGTTATTCTTTGCTACTCATTTTTCATGTGGCTGTTTTCCTACATGCTACAACATTTTATCAGGGTTTTTGCTTAATATGAAGGTTCTGTTTCATACATTTTAACTACTTCTTTTAAGAAATCATTCTATACTGACAAACTGATTTTGACATGGTTTTCTGTGTTAACAAGTTGAATTTAATTTTATTTTTAATTGCAATTACCCAGTGAATCAGCTAAGGTTCCTTCCTGCATCAACTTCTTATATATTCCTCTTGCCTTATTCATTTAATACCTTATTAATAATGAATTATTTACTCATTTCTAGTGCTCACTTTCTTTTTGTTGCTGTTCTTTGCTATAAAATTATAATCTAAAATAAAGAAAACACCAAATAAGGGAAAATAAACCAGAGGAGAATTACTCTTATTTTGTAGAAATTTTAGCTTTGAGGTTCAGGGAAAAAAGTAAAACTAAATCTGGATTCTCAAGTGTGGATTATGTAATAACACTCATTTATATTGGTTACTTCTTATATTTTACTTTCAACTGTTTATGCCCTTGTACCAGAAAGGTGCAAAATGTAGATCAATGTCTCTATGTAAAGACATTGCTCAACAAACCATTTATGTTAGTGTAACAAAATTTAAAATCCCTAAACTATCAATAATAGAAGTATGTCATTGCTATTTGAAATTAAACTCCCAGGCCTAGAACAAAGCAGAACAGCACTACTATGGTGGGGTCACCAGATAACAACCCTCATTGCAACATCCATACTGCACCAGAACCCAGTTGTGGTTAGACCATCTAACGATGCTCTAACTGGCTAAATTATAGTCAAATTTTTAACTGAGGTGACAATGATGAAATCAGTACTGCTAGATCATGGCTTAGTGCTAAAGAGTGTTTCATAGAAATAAATGATGGAAGATCAGTTAAGGAAAGACTGAAAGTTGTTAGGCTGTACTGAAATTTCACACTGGTCTTTAGAATATGACCAGATGATTGACACATGACATTTCAGCCCACACAGAATAAGCTGATTGTCTCAGGAGAGGTTTTATAGAAACGGCTTTCACATATCAGAACTGGTAGTCAAATTTAAAGTTGTCAGTAAAGTGAATCTAAAGAGTAAAGTGGTAAAAAGACCTCTCCTGAATGAATGAAAATACCAGGACAGCCAATTAAGAAGGGAGAACTGAGCTGTCTGTGCTGAGAATGATCTGTAGCAAAGACCTTCATATATCAGGACTGCCAGCACACCACCCCTCAGAACAACTAAATGCTTCAGGAAAATAAAAAAATTAATACCACTCAGAGAGATTATTTTTTTCTTTTACCCTCAATCTGCTGTCCTGAAAGACCTCTGTTGCTTTAAAAACGGTCTATATTGCAGTTAATGTCTTTCACTTATTTGGATGAGATAACCATTATAAATTCTTGAAGTCAAGGAAATTTCAGTCTGTAATAAAATACAGAACACAGCTAAATAGAATGAAAAGACATTAGATCAAAGTGCTACTCAAGGGCTCTACAGTTGGCTCAGACTCCAAAAGGAATTATGAAGGTCTTTTTGAGATCTATAACACTCTTCCATGCCACGTGACCATAGTCAAAAGGTGACTAAAGAAAGAGGCAAGATTTTGGAATGAGACAGAAGGCACAGAGGAGCACTGACAAGAGTCAATATATGTAGGCTGAAAGATGATCAGACTGAAGGCAAAAGGTTTTCTCTTCTTCCTTCCCAACTATGTAAACAGCTATTTCAAAATAATATACATACTGTTTATTCACAAGATACTTCTCAATTATAAAAAGAAGCTTCTGGGACTGTTCTCTCAATTTAACTCTAGTCTTAGAAAACATTAGCCTGGCAACATCAATGTTTAAACCATCTAGCCAAGAAAATTTTGAAAATAATCCAGCATCAGAAAACAAAATTGAGCAACTCCCCCACTAATATTAGCTGACAGTTTTGTTGTTGACAATGATGTCACACTAAAAACAATCAAGATTTTGCCTGTTTCAAAAAAAAAGCACTGAACAATGCCTTCTTCACCGGTGCCTGAATCCAAGAGAAGCCATTTTCCCCCCTGTTCCTAAAATTGTGCCTGTATTATTCCTAGCATGAAAAGCAGAAAGAGCTAATTTTTATTCCCACAAAGGGAACACTTTCATACAGCTTTTTGAGTAGTACTTACTCAAATATGGTGGTTTGTAAGGCGCTCGTGTATTAGACAGCAGTCCATCGAACTCCTTCCTTTCCAGACTGTTGTGAAGGGCCTTCTCTTTGCCGAAGGTGGAGAAGGACCTTTCTGCCCCGGGCTGGGCTTCTGGTGTTTCAAACACTTCAGTGTCTGGAACGGAGTCCATGCCAGGTACGTGCAGATTGCTGCGGTAATCTGCAGCTTGGCGTCCATCGGATGGAACAAAGGAAGGCATCCAGCACCGATCTGAGTGGCCCAGTGCTTTACATTCCTCTGTGCAATTGGAGAAGAGATCCATGCCTGCAAGCATGAAAGAAAAAGAAACTACAGATATAAGCTTCAGCATCATGAACAGCTGCTGACAGATAAGAAAGATTATGCCAAGGAAAGAGAAGTGGAAAGAGAAATGCCGTAAGAACTTCTTCCACTAGTTTCATCTCCTCAACAACAACACAAAAAGAAGTCTGGTTGTCCAGTCTTCAGAAGTCAAAGACACCCTTGAACAAGTGTAACTAAATGCCAGAATGTCACGCACACAAAAATACCACAGGAAGAAGAGTATCGGTGGTTCTGTCTCACAAAATCACTTGCAGATCTCACTGTTTAGAACCCATTCATACAAAGTTCGATTCTGCTTGTAGGTTGACGTCTGTGGTTCACAGGCTGAAAATACTTGCTTAAGAACATGAAGGAATTGTTTCTACATAAATGTGTCTCTGACCAAAGAAATTAAAAGTCTGGATTGAGGAACCACAGATTTCATTTATGAAATGAAACATTAATGAGTCCTATAAAAGAACTATCTGTGCATACATCGGTATACAGATGGGGCCCATTGATATTAAAAGCAGATGTTGCAAAGTAGGAATTGAGCTTTCAAGTGATCAGGAGAGCTTATTCAATCAATCGTTACATCACTCTTTCAGAGACAGTTTTCATTGCTGCTGCAGCAGTCCTTGCTATCATCAAGTCATCCAAGAAATGGAACAGAACCCTATAATAAAATACTGCAATTAGCAGTACAAAGGCACCTGCAGTCCAGTGTGATGTGGCTGTGGAAACGATCAAAAAAATTGTTAATTCTCCCCCTATATAAGCAAACAATTGTCCGTGCCAACACGAAACTGTTTGCTTACAAATCCTTTAATGCTATTAAGATCTCGAATGACAAGCTATGCTGCTTTTGACTACTTTCAGATCAGCCTTCCAAAGGAATATTTCCTGGCTATGAGTCACTAAGTCGTTGGATTATACTTGTTTTGAGAGGAATGGTGTATGAAATCACAGGGATAGAGTAAAATAAATACCAGCATCTCAAAGTTGGTTTGTCCCGCTTTTGGGTGAGATAGAGTTCATTTTCCTCCTAGTAGCTGGTACAGTGCTGTGTTTTGGATTTAATGTGAGAATAATGTTGGTAACACATAAATGTTTTGGTCGTTGCTCAGTAGTGCTCACACTAAATCAGGGACATTTCAGTGTTCCATGCTCTGCCAGTGAGGAAATGCACAAGAAGCTGGGAGGGAGCATGGCCAGGGCAGCTGACGTGAGCTGGCCAAAGGGCTATTCCATACCACAGAGCATCATGCCCACAATATAAACTGAGGGAGCTGGCAGGGGGGGACCAATCACCGCTCAGGGCTGGGCTGAGCATCGATCAGTGGGTGGTGAGCAAGCGTATTGTGCATCACTTCTCTGTCTTCAGTTTCATTCCTCTCTCTTTCTCCGCTTTGTTATTTTTGGTATTATTATATTTATTTCAGTTATTAAACTATCCTTATCCCAGCCCACAAGTTTCACGTTTCTGATTCTCCTCCTCATCCCACTGGGCCTAGGAGAATGAGCAAGCAACTGTGTGGTGCTTAGCTGCTGTTTGGGTTAAACCAATACAATCTTCCACATCATACAGAAAAGCAGAACAGTAAAAAAAACCTCCTTTCCTTGTATTTATAAAGAGAACTGAGCATCTTAGGTGTATGTCAAAACTGAACTAAATCTGCTCTAAGCATTGCATTTACAAGCATTTCATTAGAATTACAAAAAAATGGCACTACTTGCAACAGAAATAAGAAAAAACTTTGAACAGCTGTAATATAGGACAAGAGGACACAGTCTTAAGCTGTGCCAGGGGAAGTTTGGGTTGGACATTAGGAGGAATTTCTTCACAGAAAGGGTGATTGGGCAGTGGAATGGGCTGCCCAGGGAGGTGGTGGAGTCACTGTCCCTGGAGCTGTTTAAGAAAAGTCTGGATGTGGCACTCAGTGCCATGGTCTGGTTGACAAGGTGGTGTTAGGGCACAGGTTGGACTCAATGATTTCAAAGGTCTTTTCCAACCTAGTTAATTCTGTGATTCTGTAAGAAGATTCATGTAATGTAGCTCATTTACCAGCCAACGTTGTAAAGAACTGGATTAGCTTGATCTCCAATGTGAGGATTAGTATTAAGAATTCTACCACAGTTTCGAACTATAATTTGAATTATATTAATAATATTTATGTAATATCTCACACTACAAAAAACCAATCTCTTCAGAAAGAAACAATGGTTATGAGCTATCAACAAGTTCTTGAGTAAGAAAGGCAATCATTTAGACAGGAAAAAAAAAAACAGGAGGAAATGAAAAATAAAAGCTTTTTATCTCAGATTAATCTCACTTTATAATGACTTTTTAATTTTAAATTAAGCAATACACAATGCCAGGTCCAGTTTCGATTAGAAGCTTGCCTTGATAATTGGCATGCAGAAGCCTGAAAATAAATTTCTGATCAGTGAACTGTTGAAGAATGCAAATGTGAACTGCAGATATGCTTAAGGAATCAGATGAAGATCATCAGGCAAGGAGAAAATACAAATTCTGTAGTGGTAGTAGTTATCAAACACTGAAAAGAAATATTTAGATGCAGGCTTCCTAGAAAGAAATTAGTATCTAACAATGTCTATAAAATCATGTGTGTGCGTATTTTATGTATGGAAATGTCTGAAGAAAAATATCTCTTATGCACTAAAAGACACATTTTTTGAATCTAACTTTTTGCTTTTCCAAAGATTTAAGGGACAATAAACACGAAATGGTTATTTCAATTTGCAGACTTCTTGGCAAAGCTACATGTAAAAAACAAATAGCCCTACATTTAATAAGAAAATGATTACAGCTCCATTTTGCTGATAGTGTATCAGTGACCATATTCATTCAACCTTTCCTGAAAGACAGCAGGAGGAAGAAAAACTTAAGGGTAAATATTAAATTATATTCTTTAGTCTATGGGGAGGGAGAGATTAGAAAAATATTGTTTTAAGTATATGTATTCAAATATATACCCTTTTCTTCCCTTCACGGATCTTTATTTCACCTGGAAAATTACCCTCCATTTTATTATTTTGTTCTCACATCAGCTGCTAAACTGCAAAATGTCTCTATCCAAATATTTTTTTGTTCCCTTTTGAATATTGCTTGTCTACTGCAGTGCACTGAACAGTATTATATAACAGCTTATTATAAAAGAGATGTTATAGCCACTATAAATCAGGATTTTGAATAAACAAAGTAATGAATGTAGGGGATATAAAATGTGAGCTTGCACTGCAAACTTTTTCCCTCTTTGAGATGAGAACATGTAAAAAGAAAAAGAAATTATATGCATCGGAATTTAAATACACACTGCTGGAACACATAGCTAAATGTAAATGCTTGTTTAGAATGGGAACAAAATGTTCAGAGAGGCAAGGGTTAGGAATTGTTCCATCTTGAATCAGTCACAACAGTCCCTAAGAGTGTAACAGGTGCAGAACCAAGCCCTTGGGTTTAGTATTTTGACAGAAAAGAAATTCAAATTAGCAGCCTATTTTCAAAACCCCTGGGCAGCCATGCAATTTACACTGCCTGTGGTATGAATGCTGGCTATTCTTCCCCCACCTTTTTCCTGTGGGTCGTAGTATAGAATTTTCTGGTTCTAATTGAAAAACATTTAACACAGGGCTGGGGATATGTAAAGGCTATTTGCTGTTTTCCAAGAAGGAAGGAAATATCATGGTAAAGAAGTAAGACACTCAGCACAGAGCTCCTTCATACCCCACGAATCATGTTCTTGATTTATAGTGAAATGTTCAGCAGTATAACACTTCCATCTCATCTCCCTCATAAATCTGGTTTTATATATATATATATATATATATATATGATCCTTCTGAACTAATCTATCCATCATAATTACAAGTCCACATTAAAGAAAAATGCTATGTATTTTTCACTTTGTTATGCTGTTAGACCTCGCACACAGATAAGCTGAGATTTTAAAGGTGACTCTGAATTACGAATTTCAAACGCCTTTTGTGGATACAAACAGGCAGTATAGTGCATTGAAGCTCTGAGAGTGATAAGCATTGCAGCATATATATAACAAGTAATGGCAAAGGCCCCTAGTTCACTCCTGCTTCTTCAAGTCTTATTACCAGGTGGGCCAGTGGGCAATAGGAGCTCTCCCCCAAACTTGACTTCGCAGATTTTGGAGGAAAATAAACCCCTGCCGCTCCCTCAAGACCTGCCAAAAACTAGGAAAGGTGTTAATTAAGTTTGATGTCTGAATTACCTGAATTCAGGTGCTTTGAATCAGATACTTGGCAGCACTGCATTTTGGAAGCATATTCCCAATTTGCTTCCTTTCCATATTTCAAAAGGAGAAAATCAAGATTTCTCTGTGACTTTTAATTGGTTTGAAAGACTGTTTTGGTCAAAGCAAAAATTAGGCCTAAGCACATTTTAAATAAGGTGTCCTTTCTCAGATTAATTAAGGGAGGGAGAAGAACCATACACAAAACCTTTAGAGCAACAAGTGAACACTTTCACATGTATTACTGATTAAAAGATGTAATAAAAACAAAAACCAAAACAACAAAATAAATGCTGACAAAGTATTTTTTTGTAATACCATTATTGGGAGGGGGTTTACCCCAACATGTGCAATTTTTTTCAGAATCTTGCCTTGTACTTGGAAATAAACGACATTTCCATTTCTCCTGGGCTAGTTAGATGTGGGATAGGCGTGATGTAGGGAACCAGGCCTCCTTTTCAGAGCTCCCTTCCCAGAACAACTACCCATTTGGTTAGATTACCAATGAGCAAGTTACTCATTTCCCTATGATTCATGCTTTGTATTGGTAAATAAGGGTAATGATGTTAACCTACTTTGTAGTTATCTATTGAAGAATTGGACTTTATGAAACAGAGTTATTATCACTCTTTCTTGCTAAGTAATTGGTGTGCTGCCTTGGATAAAACTGACTTCATCTGCATCAGAACATGAATAAAGACCCAAATATCTTCAATATTCAGCTCTTCCAAATCTCAGCTTCAAAGCCCTATCTGGACCACTGAGATGTGAACATTATTAAGCATGCAGGCCAAGGAAGAAGAGAAAAAAAAATAGAAATAGCACTTAGCTTGAGTCAAAGCACTTTTCTAAGCCATTTTCATGTTCACTCTCACTTTATCTGAGATAGACTTTTTGCCCAAGTGATCTTCAAAACAGGATTTAGCTGTCAGTCTGCATAGGCTCAGAAGAAATACTGGTTTTCTCTGTCCCTTTATCACTAAAATTCTTCTTCTGACTTCTCTTATTCCTCTCCTTATGGACACTGAAATATGGCAGCTCTTCTGCAATAATGAACCCTCTTGGCGTTCAGCTAATCTGCACTGGAAAGGTGTGAGCCAGTGTTTCACCCTGTGCTTTTGCATTAGACCCTTATCAGTTCCCTTCATAAACTCCGCTAGGAGAAGCCTAATTCCAGGTTTCAGCCATTCACCAACGTAAACTATCCAAAAACAGATCAAAAAAAGCTGATGTATTTTATAGGATATACACGGCAGTGCATCTACTTGGCTTCACATCTTGGGCATTCTTTCCTGAAGTGCCTCTGGGACATTGTGCCAATTCCATGAAGAAAAGGGTAATACTGTGAAGGACTCTGCTTGGGAAAGCCAAGTAGCTAGTGAGCAACCATATGAAATAAGTTGATGGCACGAGTCCAAATCTTACAGGACAGGTGTCTAATCATACAATTTAAATGGACACACATGCAGAGTATTAATTGGCACCCAAGCTGGCAGTTTCACTGGGGAGGCCAAGAATTTAATCAACCATGGGAAATAAACTAACCTCATACTTGAGAATCACTCCTACAGAACATGGCTGAAATACAGCGTGTTTGTAAGAGGTAGAAGTGTTGTGTGAGCTGCGTTTGTTCTACAGCAAGTAGCAGCTTTTCTCTCAACAATTTTCAAAGAAGTGCACAAGTCATTAGACCCTAAGGTTTGAGAAACCCCTCCTCTGTTTGCCAAAAACCTCCTGCACTTCTTCGCCCTTGTAAAGTAATTTTTTCAAAAAACTCTGATTACTAACCCAGTGAATGAAATAACTATTTAATCCACAAAAATTAAGGTCTTAAGCACCTCACTACTTGCCATTCCCTTCCAAAAGCAGATGACAGTACTTTAGTACTTCGTCAATGTTAAGGCAGGTAAGAATTGTGGATAATTACGAGGCATTCATGTGGTACTTTAATGGGAAAAATACGAATCCCTTACATATGTTTCAGCACATTTAAAACATGATTAAATCACTTTTAAGAAAACGTATTTTGTGAAAAGGTGAACTATGATGTAATTTCAAAACCCAAGAAAACATTTTATGATATGTAGAACAGCATCGTTCAGAATTTTCACTAAATAATTGTGCAATATAAATCTATGGCAGTGTGATAGATTTTCATCCTATGTGTTTTCATTTCCAATTAATAACTGACCTTGACACCCAGTTTGAATAGCAATGGACTAATACAGAATAGCTACCTGTGTGCCACAGGATTGTTCTCTAGTGACAGAAGTCCTGTGCAGAACAGTAAAAAGATGTTTTGCCAGCAGAACATGCTGCTGACTAAAACTGGTGGGGAATGAGTTTTGTCTGTCAGTGTGAATTACCTACTAAATATTTTGAGATGCTTCTGAAAACAAATATGATGCTGCATAGTATCAGGTAACATCTTGGAAAAAACCCAGCCCAAATTGCTGCCATGTTATCAATCCGTGTGTTTTCCTTCAGTAATTTAGAAATAATTGATTACAGAGCATCAGAATGACCAAAAGAACTGAGAAGGCATTCCCTCTATATTTCCTCTAGCCATTCGAGATCAAACAAGATTTATGCTCCTTTTTTTCCCCATAAAATTCATCACCAAAAGCTAATAGCAAGAGTGAAGTTCTTATGTCAAAATATCTTGTCATCACTGAGGTAAAAGGGCACATTCTTTGCATCAAGAAAGCATGATTTAGCCCAAAACTTACAGGAAAAGTATATAATATATGTGTAGAAGATTAAAGCAGTTTATACGTGTAGAAGATTAAAGCAGTTTCTACAGAGATTTGTATTGAAATAGTTATTTGGGACCAGCATTAAAAAAAAGGTGCATGCAAATTATTCTCAAATCTCAGCATCAATATATGAAATTGGTGTATTCTGAGTTTTCAGTTCAAACTATTAATTGTGAGTAGACCAAGCCTTATTGTCGGCTTTCATTACTTACTATGTGATCACCATTGAAGACACAGAAGCTCACAAATCACATCAGATTCTTAAATAATTTCAAATCAATTTAGAATCTGATGTGATTTGTGAAGTTCTGAGTATTCAGAGTTTTAATTTCAAACTATTAACTGTGAGTAGACCAAGTCTAATTGTCAGCTTTCATTACTACTATGTCATCATGACTGAAGACACAGAAGTTCACAAATCACATCAGATTCTTAAATAATTTCAAATCAATTTAGAATCTGATGTGATTTGTGAAGTTCTGAGTATTCAGAGTTTTCATTTCAAACTATTAATTGTGAGTAGACCAAGCCTAATTGTCAGCTTTCATTACTACTATGTCATCATGACTGAAGACACAGAAGTTCACAAATCACATCAGATTCTTAAATGATTTGAAATTATTTAAAAGCACAGAATAGGGTTTTTTCCCACTATTTGATAAAATAGAAATGAAGAAGAATTTACCCCACTAAGGATCAATGCTAAATACAAGTATTCATAGTCTACTTTTAAAATGGAGGGAAAGAAGAAAGAACAGAGGCACAACAACAACAGCACAGAATGCATCTAAAAGAAAATAGCTTTCAGTTGATGTGCAACTATATGATTATATTCCCACCATCAGTCAAATCCAGCCCCTTCTGCAGATGTTTATTCTTTTCTCTCCTGTTTGGTTATTATGGTTCATTATGTTGAGGGACTAAGCTGATTGAAATGTTCATGGGGATGACTGCTGCAGTAAAATGCGTAAAAGAGGAAAAAAAACAGGAATGCAGGGAGGGCAGGAGGAGAGGGAGCTTTTTATAACTCAGTAGCACTGATTGCTGCATCAGAAACAGTGCAAAGAAAGGGTGGGGGGAGGCTAAATACATGGCTTTTTCAAACAATAATAAATCATACGCCATATATAGGCCAAAAATGAAAGAGGCTCTGTGTTCAGATGTAAACTTCTGGCAAGACCTGGTTTGTTGTCAGGTTCCCAGACACAAAATAGACACTCTGTTCACTTAGCATGAAGCCCTGCAAGAAGCAGGGAGCTCCAGAGACTCTTGGCTCTTCTCAAGTCTCATTAGGTCTGCATATTAATGACTTGCAGCAATAGAAAGAGGCCCTGTGGCAGCCTCCTCTTCCCCTGGTGCCTGGGTTTCCCATCGTTAAGGGCACAGTGACTACAGCAGCAAGAAAATAGGGGACATTAACAGAGCAGGCAGGTGAGGCAGTACTGCTGTGACAGTGCTGAGTCCCCTGCCCTGGTACCTTCTAAGGTGGGGGTCGGGGGGAAAAAAAAGACAACTGACAGTATTTTGTATGACAGACTTGTAACAAATCTTTATACATGACAAAGCACAAAGGAAACAAGGGGAAAGACAGCAGTGTATTGCACAAAGATGTACCAGACCTGTGGAGGCTGTGGTAGGAGAGAAAGCACAGCATTTGTAGCTAAAGTGCAGTGCGAGGGTGAGCGTGAATTCTAATGCACAGGCTCTGAACAAATGTTCCTTTCAGAGGCAAACTGACAGTATGAGAACTAAGACAGCAAGCCCTACGTATGGGCATACCACTGCAATGTGTGTATTGCCTAAGTGATTCAGAGTCTTTTAAAGCCTTTCTTTCCTCTGTCAAGAAAATGTATTTAATAATACCTTATTAACATAGAGACCAGTTGCACTATATGGTGCCTCGATTTGAATTAACAGACAATCCTCCAAAAATGCTAAGGTATTACACATTCAGAGCACCCAATGTGTCTCCACTGATCCCCGGCAAAAAAACCCCTCACAGTCTGGCTGTCATTCAATCATTGGGTTCATTCTTTCCCTTGGGAACTCCCCCTTCACTTCCCATTGCCATGCCAGCTGAAGTGCCTACTAAACAGACTTGCTTAATGCTTTGAAATTCTCCAAATCTGCCATAGGAAAAAATGTACTATAAAATGTACCAACAACTTTGTTTTAATGTGCAGGAAGTTTTGCTACAGTGAATGATGCAGTATAACACAGCAATTCCCACCCCCAACCAAATGAATAAAATAAACTCTGCCCCGTGACCAAAAGAGGTTCAAACTTGCCTCCTTGTCCAGGTAACTGTGGCAGCAAGCTGACTTAAACCCAGCCTCCCATACAATAAATATGCTCACCTTATTTATGCCTCTCTTGTATTATATTCCTATAAGTAACTGTTCCTCCTAGCCTCCCTACTTAAAGATCCACTATTTCCATTCTCTTATCAGACTTACCAGAGGATTGACCTCGATTAGTGGCATCATGATCACTGTCTCCTTGCTCACTGTCTCCATGACCACTGTCCTTAGAGCTTACTATGTCTGCTTCCTGGAATGCAGAACTAGACACAGAAACATCTTTACATTAGAATAAACATGAAAGAGGAACTCATAAAACATTCTTCCGCCATCACATGGCCAAACACGGCGCTGCATTCCCCCCCACCCCTGCCTGCTTCACGGCTTCCACGGAGGTGCCCTGCCCACCATAAACAAAATGAGGAATTTTCAAACCTTGGGAGCCTGGCTGGAAGGGACAGAGAGGGTTATTACTCTGCCTGGGTTTCACATAGTTGGTAAAAGTCATTTGGCAGCATTTACTTAAGCTGGTTAACTGAACTTTAACTCAATGCTTTCTGGGACACCCTACAGAAGCATATCCATAAGTATTTGAAGCACGTTTCAGACCAATACAAACCGAGATTTTGTTCTCTTTTCAGTCAGTTTTGAAACCAGTTTAGAAAAGCTGTAATTCAAACTCATTTAGTGCATCTACATACATTCGATTTCCCACTGCTTTACTACTCTGTTACACCTGCAGTAAACACACTTCTGCATCCCATTCAGACTTGCTAAAGCATGCATGAGTAAACCAATGCTGCGGAGCTCCTACCTGTTTACTCGTCGGGGTCTGTCAACTAGATAACTGAGCTCAGCACGCTGATGTTTTGTCTAGGAAAAAAGAAAATATTGGGAGATATTTTAACTGGTGATATTTCTGTAACCAGCAGCAGACAATATACAAGGGAGCAGCTCACCATATTCACTATAAATGGTAACGCTTAGCTGCCAGTAGGCCTGCAAAATCTGTTTCTAGAATGTAAGGGGGAAAAAACAGCTCTTAGTCACACAGATGGGAAGGCACGAGGGATTTTTTTCTGGAGTTCTTTGAGACAAGGTTCTGACGTTTTCTCACAGTGCACACTGTTGAGCATCGCAAGGACTCCCACAAAAAATTAGCATAACTATTTCTAGTGTTGTGGACTACTTGGTGCTGGTACTGTACCATAAGGAAAAAAAATACATTGAGATACCCTCAAGTCATCAAAAAGGCAGCAGAAGCCACGAATTTCATAGACATTTTGAGGCAAGGTCAGTATTACAAATCAATATTAGAAATTTTACTGCAAAACTTAATGCTTTAGAACACACCATTCAAACTACCTTGGTCAGGCTGGACAACATTCAGGTTGTTAAGAGGGAATGTGAGGTTTTCACTAGTGCACAGGCAGAGAGGTACTGAGAATTTATATGAGCTAGCCCAGTACGAAATGATTAATGGAGGAGTAACATGGCATGGTATACGCTTTGATAAAAATTCTCTACACACCAGGTAGCACAACATAAGCAGCATTGCAGGGGACCTTAAGTCTCAGTGAATAATTTTACAGAAACTCTTTCTTGCTGCTTTTCTTTGCAAACTTTGGGGTTATAAAGAGCTGTGCAGACAGAGTAAAGAAAAGTCAACTATTAAACCCTAATTCACAAATTAATTAAAGCTCCTGCTAACTACAGTGACTGTCACAGTCCCAAAGGGGGTTTCCTCCAAAGCCTTACTTGCACACGCAAAGATTTCAGGAAGGAAAAAGACACAGGTTTAAAGCGATGCTTCAGAACATCTCGTGATTACACCCCACGTCACTTCAGTCTTGTCAAGTGCAGAGATTCTGCCAAGAGCCGTAATCCCCCCCATCTCTCAACCCACAGGCGATTCGCTCACAGCTAACGCTGCCTCGGGGGGATCTCTGCGCCCCGATGCTGCCCAGCCGGGGCCAGATTCCTTCAGAGGCAGCGGGGTGGGGCTCGGGGGGACACGTTTGGCTGCAACAGCTGCTACGCCCGAGCGGGGGGAAGCCAGCGGGTGTGTGCGTGTGTGTGTCTACCCCGCAATCCCCTCTGAGACCCCCGCCCGTCTCTAAAGCTTCCCGAATAGGAGAGGGCAAAGAGGGGAGAGACAGCGGACAGATTAAAGGGGGAAGAAGGAGGGCTGGGAATGCAAAACGCTTTCCCTGCCGGGAGAGGAGGAGCGGGAGCTTCGGGAAGGATGTTTGGGGATGACTTGGGGATGAAGTCTCCCGGTGCGGGGGCTGGGGGGAGTGTGGGATGCCGGGGGGTGCCGGTCCTTACCTCGCTGGACAAAATGCTGCCGTTGGAGATGATGTCGGGCTGCTGGTCGGCGTAGCCGGTGACGATGGCCCCACAGGGGTTGTGCTCGGCGTCGGTGCTGCGAGAGGGGCTACAGGGCTTAAGGAACATCAGGTCGGTCTTGGCGGACTCGGGGGTGAGGCAGACTTGGTAGCAGTAGTTCTGGTTGTGGTGG